>OFHU01000993.1:0-78909 GCA_900245905.1 Lacerta viridis | reverse complement strand
ACAAAATCTGTACGCCGCCACAAACTCCTTACCCACTCCTTTAACCTGCCTATCAAGAGTTCTTTAAAAATACATGCCTTCATCCTTTGTTATTGTGACACCTGCATCACCATTTCAGTAACCAACTGTTCGATATCAGGAGAGTACTGTGTCAGGGCCAGCTTCAGGGAATCCTTAAGGTGCTCATCTGTCATGTTTGAACGTTGCTTACTCTCCGTCATTTTTAAATAATAAAATGCAGATTCATTCAAATAAGTAGAACCAAAACATGAGGTAAAATTTCACTGCATCTTCTCAAATTTTGAATTTCTGTCTAGCACAAACTTCCAAAATGATGATTATTCTGCACGGCCCTCAGAAAAATGTCATTTTTCAGAAGTTATATCTCATTTTCAAGAGATGTTTTGCACATAATAATTTGTTACTGATAATGACTACAATTTTTTAAATGTCCAAATCAGATTTAATAGAAATGACATGTACTCTACAATTAATTCATTTTTTGGAAGTTGCCAAATCTTTTCTAACTCCAGAATACCAGAATCAATTTGGCCACATACAATATTTTTCGCTCCATAAGGTGCACCTGACCGTAAGACGCAACAAGTTTTTAGAGGAGGAAAACATGAAAAAAAAATCTTAATCAAATGTTGTACTAACTAAACTATTTAATAAACTACCAGTATATCAGAATATATTTCACAATGTAGAACAGCAGTCAGTCGGTGGCATAAAGACCACCTTCTGCATTAACAAAATAAGGAGAGACTTTATCCTCTATGTAAGGGGGGCAGGCAATGGAAATATATGAGCTTCCCACATTGAGTCCTTTAGCTCTAAGGACTGTATGGTTTGGACCTACAACAATTATTTAATAAATGCAAAGAAGTGGTACTTTCTTCTTTTTTGTTCGTTACAGAAGAGCTCTGGGGACTTTTCTTAGTATGAGGCGGAGAGAGTGGAGGGAGAAATCTGATTCAATTTCCATTTAAAGTCAAAACCCCTACCAGTAATTCACACCTTCCCCAAATGTTCATCTTGCTGCTGCATCCTCCTCCTCCTGAGTTAGTAATAAATGCTACCGTACTTTCACAGAGGGAGGACTGGGGTGTGGGGTGAGGAGGGAGATTCTGCCTGCACGGAGGGAAGACTGGGGTGTGGGTCAGGGAGGAGCAATGCTGCCTGCATGAGGGAAAGGATGGCGGTGGGTGAGGAGGGAGATGCTGCCAGCACGGGAGGAAGACTGGGTGTGGGGTCAGGGAGGGATGCTGCTTGCACGGAGGAAGACTGGGTGTGGGGTCAGGAGGGAGGGAGGCTGCGAAGGAGCTTTCAAGCTTCCATCCTAAGCCTCTGCAGGATCGCTTCTCCTCCTGTGTGGCTTGGAGGGCAGGGCCAGTGCTAGGGATTTTTGCGCCTAAGCAAGATCACCTGTTTCTGGCGCCCCTCCGCCAATTGAAAGGAAGGAAGGAAGGAAAGGTTGAGAGAGATGGGAAGGAAGGAAGGAAGGGTGGGTGGGTGAGAGAGAGAGAAAGGAAGGAAGGGTGAGAGAGTGAGAGAGAAGGAAGGAAGGAAGGGTGAGAGAGAGAAGGAAGGAAGGAAGAAGGTGAGAGAAAAGGAAGGAGGGAGGGAGAGAAGGAAGGAAGGAAGGAAGGGTGAGAGAGAGAGAAGGAAGGAAGGTGAGTGAGTGAGAGAAAAGGAAGGAAGGAAGGAGGGTGAGAGAGAGAGAAGGGAAGGAAGGGTGAGTGAGAGAGAAGGAAGGAAGGAAGGAGGGAGTGAGAGAGAGAGAGAGGAAGGAATGAAGGGTGAGAGACGGGGAAAGGAAGGAAGGAAGAGGTGTGAGAGAGAGAGAGAAGGAAGGAGGGAGGGAGGGAAGAGAGAAGGAAGGGGTGAGAGGGAAAGAGAGGGGGGAAGGGATGAGAGGGAAAGAAAGTAAGAGAGACAAGGAAGGAAGGGTGAAAGAGAGGAGGAAGTGATGAAGGAGGGAGGAGGGAGGGAAGAGAGAAGTGGGGGGAAAGGAAGTCTACTCTTGTGAGAGGCGGTGGCAGGATGGGCGCCCCAAAAGGAGAGAAGCCCTTTTGAAAAAAGAAAAGGCAAGGCAAGCATATTACTACAAAAGAAGTGGTGTTAAAAGCCATCAAACCTCTGAAATACACTTTTTTCCCCAAAAGACTTCGACAATTTTGACCACTGCTGTATATCAAACAAAGCAACATTCAACAACTCATCAGAATCTAATGATAAATATGTTGGTTAATGACAAATAACACAGGTAATGAACAGACGCCTAACTCCCTTCAGTTCTTCTCCATTTGTACCAGAGACTCTAATCCCTTTTTATTTCCATTGCAGATTGTGATGAATCAGGAATCGAGAACAAGGGTGACAACAATAAAATCCCCAGAGAGGAGAAGCCACATAAAAAATTGGAGTGTGGAGAAAGCTGCAGTCAAGCTCCCATTCCACTTCCCATCAACAAAAATCTCATTGGAAAGAAACTCTATCAGTGCATGGAATGTGGAAAGAGTTCAGTCAGAGCACCCATCTCACTTCCCATCAAAGAATTCATACAGGGAGAAACCATATCAGTGTGTGAATGTGGAAAGAGCTTCAGTCAGAGCTCCCAATCTCACTACCCATCAAAGAATTCATACAGGGGAGAAACCCTATCAGTGTGCGGAATGTGGAAAGTGCTTCAGTTACTGCGACAGTCTCACTTCCCATCAAAGAATTCATACAGGGGAGAAACCCTATCAGTGCTTCGAATGTGGAAAGAGCTTTAGGAGGGGCTGCGATCTCACTTCCCATCAAAGAATTCATACAGGGGAGAAACCCTACGAGTGTGGGGAATGTGGAAAGAGCTTCATCAAGCTCCAAACTCACTTCCCATCAAAGAATCCATACAGGAGAGAACCATATCAGTGTGTGGAATGTGAAAGAGCTTCAGTCGCAGCAACAGTCTCACTTCTTCTCTCTCCTGAGTGCTTTTATGTAACTCTCTCCAAAGAAATCTGTAAAAGTTTCTGTTGTCCCCCGTAAAAAAAGTATATGGGCAGTGCCACCCCTGCTCTAGTGAACCTGTAATCCTACCAGGTCTGTTGGGTGGACTGTGTGACATGTGTATGATTCTTTAATAAACAATGGCTGCAGCTTAGTAATGACTGTTTTGGCAGCATTGTTTCCTCATTGCCGAGATCCAGGGTTTTCTCAGAGACATTACAGACTGGACCGGTGTAAAAGGTGTAATCCCTTACAAACATCAGTTTAACCCTGATGTTTCATTCCTTTATGGTCTGATTGGTGGGCCACTTAAAAAAATGAGGCTGCGGTCTAAAGTTTAAATTGTATTTTTAACCTGTATTTTTAACTGATGGTTTTTATGTTTTGTCTTGCTTTTATTGGTGTTAGCCGCTCTGAGACCGGTTTTGGCTGGGAAGGGTGGGGTATAAATAAAAATTTATTATTATTCTTACTATTATTCTTAGTATTATTATAAATTATCTCTCCATTGATATATAATTTTATGGTATTACTCCACACAAAAGTGATGTAATGAGCCATCAAACCTCAGATATACACTTTTCACAAAAGGTTTCCCCAATTTTGGCCACTAGTATAAGTTGTTCATTTTAAAGTTAATGCTCTTTTTATATGGGATTAGACTATTGTTATTTATGTTTCATGTTTATATATGTGTTGGAAGCCGCCCAGAGTGGCTGGGGCAACCCAGCCAGATGGGCAGGGTATAAATAAAAATTATTATTATTACTACAGTGGTACCTCGATTTAAGAACACTCCTGTTCCGGAAAAGATTAAGTTTGTAAACCGAGGTACCACTGTATTACTATCATCATCATCATCATCATCATCACTGCTACTACTACCTGAGATTCAATAAGCCTGGCTCTTCTCTGGGATGGATTTTGTTTGGCCCAGTCATGGCATCCCCTCCATCTCCAATGTCAGTCGTCTCTTTGGTCAACCCAAGACTGACAGGAGCAAAAACAAAAACAGAAAACCTGAAGCTACTTATCTTTCCTAACAATTCTGAAGCTGACATTTAAGATGGCCTGGGCAGTTCAGAGCAGCACAATCGTGGTAGAAAAAGGAATAATCTGGGGAAGATTGTTCAAAGAAAAAACTGTAATTTACTGTTTATTGTGGGGGTGTTAGGTTCCCAGGTGTTATAGGGGGCACTGTTGAGCTCTGTGAAAATATATGAGGTTGGTCACATAGAGGTATTTTTTGAATTTCCAGGCAGATATGACGATCCCACAGGGAGCCTTACCAAGAGAGGCCACGATCCCACAATTCTCCTCCATGACGTCCTTATGCAGAGCTCTCTGGTCAGGATCCAGCAACGCCCACTCCTCGTCCGTGAAACGAACAGCGACATCTTCAAAGCACACTGGACCCTAAAAGAAAAAGGGAAATGTCCTCCGCTGAGACAGCATCAATATGATCTGCTACACCAGTGTTTTTCAACCACCGTTGAAAAGAGATGTTGCTTGGCGTGCCGTGGGGAAAATCGAAAAATTACTTTATATATAGTCAATATAGGCACAGAGTTATTTTTTTTTTAACATTTTCTAATGGTGGTGTGCCTCGTGATTTTTTTCATGAAACAAGTGTGCCTTTGCCCAAAAAAGGTTGAAAAACACTGTGCTACACAATGCTCTCGTTTCCTTCCTGTAAATTGTGATGTTGTTTCAATAGGATTGCTTTGCTGCACATTTTATTTATGGGTGCTTGTTTTCTTCTGCGTTTTAAACTGATAAGAACAAATACTACACTTGATCTTAGCCAAAAGGCCGAGAAGCGATTCTCTTCTGCGTTTTAATTATGGGTGTTCATCTTTGTGCAAATGGGTGGTACTCCACCTTGTGTTTTCCAAGTCATTCTGCCTACGCAAGCATTCCAGTTTCCCTGATGGAAGGATCCACTTTCTCCTCTCCTCGTGAGCTGTTCTGGGGAGTTCCCTCCCAATGCCTTAGAGCCAATTTCATGGTGTTCATGGGGGCATGGAGAGGGGGAGGAATGGGGGACAGGCCCTGGACTTCCGATTGGACGCCATTCTGCTCGGTCGGGAGAAACCTCGGCTCCGAGGTTTCTCCGTCGCTGCGGGGGAGGGGGGAGTCAAAACTGCGCTTCGACCCCCCAAGAAACTCCAGGCGTCCTGGAGACATGGGATCTGGCTGGTCCCCCGGAGCGCCTTTTCTGCTCTACGGTGAGCCCTAGTAAGGGCTGCCGTGACGGGCGAGGTTTCAGAAGCGCGGGGGCTGTGGATCGTCTGCTGTCCTCACAGCGAGAAGTAGCAGCTGCTGACAGAGAGAGCGTCCAATTCTTCCAAGATTCGGCTAATTTGGACTTGTAAGTACTGATTTTTTTAAAAAAGAAAGTGACTTTAAAATTCGGCTGTGCTGGGAACTTCAAAAACGGAAGTCGGTTCCCTGAGCGTTGAAACAAAAGGAAACAGTGTAATTTTCAATTCCGAAGCTAGTGACTAACTTTGTGACAAGGAAATTTCTGAAGCCTTTTTCCCCCAGGTTGGGGGGTTGAATCAGGTTTTATTTTAACTGGAACTGTTATTTATGGAAATACTATTACACTCTCTTTGAGGAAAATTTGGATGGCTGCTTTGCAGCGAAGAAATACATTTGGACTGCATAAGCTTTTTAGACTTTAAGTATGCCTAAAAAGAAATGGTCGAAGGAATTTCAAATAAAGAGTCTGGAACTTTTGCACAATTTAATAGTGAAAGTTAATCAGTTAAATAGGACGGTTGAACCTTTGGACTTGGCTTTGCAGGAAAATGGATCAACAACTTTTTGTGAAAGTTATGAGGATATAACTACAGAAGAGGAGAAAATCCAGGACAAAATAAATGGACTCAACCCACGAAAAGAAAAGAGAAACGTGAGAAGGGACAAAAGGAAAATAAGCAAAAATGGGAAAGCTATAGTAAAGAAGAGAGCGGCATGGAAAGTTGTACAGAGTTTGGACAATGTTGAAAAAGTCTCAAGGACATATGAGAGAAGAAAGGAACAGAAGTCAATTTCCCAGGACTGTGGGGTTTTGGAATTTGAGAGGGTGGGGGTGGGTTGAAAAATGTATGTTTTTATGGATACTCTCTTTGTGTTATGGTGTAGACATATGGTCTGGTAATGGATAACGGTTAACGAATAGAATTTAATTTTGGGGACTGGAGGAAGGAAAGGGAGGGAGAAGAGTTAAAATGAAATTAATTATGTTGTTTCATTGAAATTTAAAATTAGGCAATGGAGGGTTTAGAAATATTGTGAATGCAGAGGATATGTTAAATTCATAAACAAGATATGTAAGATGAATAATTATTTGGCAAAAGAGTTTAAAAAGGAAAATGTTAGAAGAAAAAAGTAATATGGGGATTAATTGGCAATAACTGTGAATTAGGTTAATTTGGAAATCAACGGGGGGGGGGAATCGGGGAAGTCTGTAAAGATGTTATGTGCAAACTAAGTGGTTAAATTGGGAAAGAATTGTTGGTTGCCCCAGTGGGAGGGGGGTTTGTTTTGCTAGGCTCCCCTTGGTGAGAGAAGGAGTATGAAAGGGGAGTATGGATATTAAAAAAAAGAAAAAAAAAGAATGGGGGGCAGGCCCCATTTTGCGGCGGCTGAGGCTGGTTAGGTGAATCCAGGCCACTATTTGTTCTCATTTGTCCACTGCTTAGAAACCAATTTTAGCATTCAGTGATCAATCTAGAAATAAAATAAGCCTATTTTGGATGGCCATCTGTCTTGGATGATCTAGCAGAGATTCCTGCAATGCAGGGGGTCTCCTGGCTCTGAGAGACAAGCAGGGAGGGTGGCTTCTGGCAAAAGGAGAGGGAACCACCGGTGGCTCCTCCTTATCCTGACTCACCTCACCTCTCGACCTTCCTCCTCCCACTCGCCTCCTTCCTCTTCTGCCTCTGATTCTGCACTGCATTCTGCCACAGAGTCTCCCAGCTCACTAAGCCCTGTTACCCCTTCAGCTTCTGACACCTCCTCTTCCCAGGCTTCTCCCTCTTCCCCCTCTGACTGCCCATCCTTCTTCTACCTCCACTTCTTGGGCCATCTTCCCTTCCTGGTTCCCCAGCTGCTTCCTCCCACCATTCCTCTGTGCCCAACCAGACCATGACATTGCTCCAGCCCTCGGCCTCTGTCCCCACAAGGGACTTCCCCTGACCTGATCTGGTTCCACAGCCACTGTTTCCCTTCTGCCCCCATGAAAAGACGGATCAGGAGGTCTTGCTGGCATCATTCTGTCACCTGCAAGAGAAAAAAGGTAAACAGGACGCCAGGAGTGCCTGCTTCTCTCACAGGTGAAACAGGGCATCTCTAACTACAGATGGGCCTTTGAGAAAGCCTTACCTGCTGAGAGCATTTGGACGTTTGTGCCCATTTCATATGTTTGTTGTGCAGAAATACATCTCCCCTCCTCTGGACCCTTGTTCCCAACTGTCTCCCCCCAAAACAAGATGAAAAGAACCCTCAGCTGAAGGGGAAAACCAACAGAATGAGACCAAAATGGAGAAAACCCACCTTCCTCCTTACCCAGTGGCCTCTCTCTGGTGTCCAACGGAGGCCTCTCTGCCTCACAGGAATCCAGGTCCATTTCTGCAAAATGATCCTTTCCCTGAAAAAGAAACAAGGATTCAAAACAGAGAATGGGGAGAAATATTAGAAAGAGAATGACAAAGACTTGAAGGGTGTGAGATCTCATTCCATGGATGCTTTCCCCAAAAAAGGATGAGCCAGCATCAGCAGACCATTATGGGATGTTCTCTGTCCTGTTTGGAGCCCCTTGGGAGTATCCAGAGGAAAGTCTCTCTCACCTGCTTTCTCTCCTCTGCCTGACTCAGGAGGAAACCTTCGGCCAGGGCCACCGCCTGGGAACTGGTCTCCGCTCCGCATTCCCTCACCCAGCTCTCCATCTCCGGGGGAAGGACAGCCAGGAACTGCTCCAAGATCACCAGGTCCAGCATCTCAGCTTTCGTGTGCCTTTCTGGCTTCAGCCACTGGTGGCAAAAGTGGTAGAGTCGGCTGCAAACCTCTCGGGGTCCTTTGGCCTCCTGGCAGCAGAACTGCCTCAACTGCTGGCTCTGCACCTCTGAGCAGAGGGTGTCCTCCTCACCCAGGATCTTCTGCACTGGGTTTTCCCAGAATCCCCCACTGCTCCCAGTTTGGTGGCATGGCCTCTTCCTGTTCCAGGGCCAGCTGAGTCTCGCTCATCCATCTGTGCTCTCAGGAAGCCTCTAAGAGATCGGAAGGAACCCTTTGGTCTTCTGCCAAGTTTTGTCTGTCGGAATGAAAAGCTCTAGCAAATCCTACAAAGCAAACACATTGTTCTGTTACAGAATTTGGAGACGGGGGGGGGGGTGGGAATGGTTCCCTGAGCAAGCATGGAAGAGTCTTGCACCACATGTCAGACCATGAGCTATCATTTTGAAAAGGAGGAGGAGGAAGAGGAGAAGAAATAAGTCTCTAGCCTTCTAGCAATGCAAAATATGGAGGCAACTGAAGGGATTTCTGTGAGATTAATCAACCTGGTTTCTGCTGCCTTCCAGTCAATGCATGAAGTCAGAACCGACTGACAAGGGAATCGTTTGTATCTTGTGAAAAATGGATGCTTGGCTCTAGTGGGGGTCCTCACCCGGGGGTCCTCAGGAGTTGCTCCCCACCCCCACCCCCACTCCCCTGCTTCTGTCTCCTTTTCTTGCACTTGGACTCTCTGCCGCTCTCAAGACAGACTCCTGGGGTGGGGTCCCTTTTTCTTTGCTCTGAGGGCCAGGTATGTATCTGGCCAACCCCTGAGGGCCAAGTGGGTGGGGCCAAAGACATCTCCCTTGAAATTTAGGTAGGAAATTAATTTTTATTATTATTACTATTATTATTATTAGCTTAACTCACACACACAGCCATTGATGCCAAGTTCCCTGGAGGCTCAGAGTAGCAGTGCCCGTTTCTGGCTGCTTTCCAGCAACAATCCCTTTGGGACAGAGAGGATGTGGTCCTGGGATGCCCTGCTCTGGGTGCGAGGGGATTGCTGCACTGGCCTCCGTGTGGGAAACTGGTCTGCAATGCAGCAGCCAGACTATGAGCTGGGAGGGATCCCTCTCTTTATTCCTGGCCTTTCTCTCCCACTTTCAACTTCCTCCCTGTGGTTTTTTTTTGGGGGGGGGGCTAGTCCACCTCCTCGTCCAGCTTTGGAAAACCATTTGCACATGTTTCCTCTGTTGTGCAATGACGCTGAGCGATGCCACACAGAGTTAAAGTCCTAGGGACTCCTTTGTTTAAAGAAGGGAGATTTCGTGGGAGTCATTTTATTGGAAAGGCCAAATGAGTTTGGGATCCTCTGATCTCCAGGAAGGAGAGCGTTGCAGACCTCGCCCCTCCCTGGCAGGACCCTCTCCTCCCCCTGCATGAGCAGATCAGGCCCCCCAGGCTGGCATCCTCCCCTGCTGCAGCCCTGGGACCCCCACCGCCTCCCCACTGCACCCTCTGGGGGGGGGAGAGAGAGAGAGGAGACTCACCAGATCCCAGGAGGGGACAGCGATGCAGCCCTTGCAGGAGAGGACTGGGGAGGGAGGGGCCTTGGCTCTGGAGGACCTGGCCCCCTCTTGCTTCCTGTCCTCTCTAGGAAGGCAGCTCAGTTCCCTTTAACCCTTGCAAAGCCGAGTCCACCCAGCTCAGCCCTCTCTCGATTGGCAGAACCTCAGGGTTTTATATATGGATTTAGGGGGGCTACGCCAATGCCCAGATATCCTTTTTGGGGTGAGGCTCTTGGCTGGACTCTGAGCATCTCCCTACCTTGGCCAGAAACTGCAGAAGCAGCTTGCATGGAAAAGGGCTTTGCAGGAGGCAAGGAATTCTGGAGTGGAGGGAGAGGAGGGGATCCGAGGGTCATCTTGTCCAACCCAGCAATGCAGGAATCTCAGCTAAAGCATCTCTGCTTAGAAACCTCCAAGGAAGGAGAGCCCACCACCTCCCAAGGGAGACCTTTCCCCTGCCAAACAGCTCTTAGATGTCCCTCAAGGCAGCGGGTCCCGAGTTCTAGCACTGCTGAAACAATCCCAAGGAAGTATAGTCCAATTTCTGTGAGTGGCACAACGGTCTTTCCCCTCATGTGATTTAGATGCTCTGAAAGTTGGGATCTGTTTTGAGATTTCAATTTTAAAAGGGTGCAGTGGAATTGGATATTGCCCATCTCGTTAGGCTGGGGAGGGACTCGGGGAGCTCAGGGAGGGACTCACCTGTCCCCATGTCCTTCTCTTTGCAGATGTGCTGCGGTTGCACATCCCTCCCCCAGGGGTGAGAACCAGGGACTCAGACCTGCCCTCCTTGCCCCCCACTTTGCACTCTCGGATGTGGAGAAGCCCTCCCTTCCGGGAAACTGACAGCCTGACTTTTACCTTTCAGCTGCTGGAGGAAGATCAGCTGTACCTGCTGGAGGTGATTCAGAAGTGCCAGGCAGCTCAGCTCAGGGGGCTCCGAACCCTGAAGTGCTCCAAGCAGGAGACAGTGATGGGTGGTGTGGGGGACCCCCATGGGGAAGTGGGGGAGGGAGGGGCTATGGGGAAGGGGTTGTGCATCATCTGTGGGAGAGGAGGACCCTGCTGGCTTAGGGCATGGGGAGCCATTCCCGTAGAAAGCCAAGCGTGGCGAGAACCAGAACAGGATTGGGCCCCTCAGACCTGCTCCCCCCTGGCTGGGTTCTTTGCCCCCCACTCTGCAGTTGGTGGTGGTTGATGAAGGATTAGGCGAGGCATTCAGTGGATTCTTATATTCTCAATTTCTTATGATTCTGATTTCATTTACTACTTTCATTTGATTTATTTATTTATATTTTATTTTAACACTTTTATTTGATTTATTTTGCACAAAGCAGCTCCGAGCCCTCCTTCCCCCTCACAGCGTTTGCATATTTTTTTTGGTTGATTTTCTTGATTTCAGCCAGCTGAGATTCTTGACATGGGTGTGCTTTCGTAGTTAATTATTCATTTATTTGTTTTTACTTTTTATCTTAACATTTTTGCTCTTTATTTTTTGTTATGTATTAAGTTTAACTGCAGTACTCATTCTGGCCACAGTGCTGCTGTTTCCACTCAGGTCCCCGCCCCCAACATGCAAATGAAGACTTGAGATTGTTGTTCAGTGATTGGGTAGCTAAGGGGAGTTGGTTACTGTTGCGAGTTTGTTCTTGTTGTTGTTCAGTCGTTCAGTCGTGTCCGACTCTTCGTGACCCCATGGACCAGAGCACGCCAGGCACCCCTATCTTTCACTGCCCTGTTGAGAGTTACTGAGTACTATATAAGCCAGGCGGCTAAGCTGTTGTTCAGTCCAGGACTCAGAACTGAAATAAAGAGCTGGTTGTTTTAAGAGCTGTGTCTGCATCCTTCTACCCACTACTCAACACTGGCGACGAGGATGGGATCGGATGCAGCGAGCCACAGCCAGAGCTGAATCACTGAGCCGAATCACTAAGCTGAACACTTAAGAGCTGAATCACTGCTGAGGCTAGCATCCATCCCTTCACCATCCAGTCGGCATCAGGGGACCATGGCTTCGCTACTGCCTCTACCTCCGTATTCTCCAGGAACTGAGTCCTGGCAGTTATATGTGGCCCGTTTTGAATGCTACATCGAGGCAAACGCTTTCGTTGACCTTACAGATGATCGGAAGAGAGCCCTTTTCCTCACTGTCTGCCGCTCAGAAGTTTTTGAAACAGCTCGGGCTCTCGTTGCGCCAATCGCTGTGCAGACCATGCCTTGGAACACGCTGGCGGGGAAACTCAAGCGCCACTACGCACCCACGGTATAAAGGATCGCTGCCCGCCATGCATTCCATCACTGGAACCATGCCGAGGGGGAGATGATCAGCGAATACCTGTCTGCTCTCAGGAAGGCTGCTTACCACTGTGAGTTCAGAGACTTGGACGACGCCCTGCTTGATAGAATTGTGTGCGGTGTACAGGATGAAAAGCTGCAGCACCAACTCCTTGCCAAGTCTGACCTCACTCTCAAGCAAGCCATTGAAGAAGCCCAGGCTGCAGAGCTGGCAAAGCACTCGACTCTTGAGATTCGCAAGGCCAACAACCTGGTGGTTCAAAAGAAGCCAACCCCAGTCCACCATGGGGAAATCAGAGAATCAGAGAGCTCCTCAGGCGACGAAGATGACGTCTGCCGTCTTAAGCAGGAGCATAGGAAGCTCAAACAGCGAACAATGGACCAATTGGACTGTGCGGGTTGTGGCAGTAATCACCCTCGGTCCAAATGCCATTTCAGGCATTGTTCCCGTAAGGTACACCTTGCAAGGGTCTGCCGCTCATCTACACCAATAAACACGCCCCCATCACCTGGTATGAAGAAGTCATCAGTAAGGTCCGTCAAAGAGAACTGCCACACCATCACCAACTGCCACTGCTCGGCTGAGCAGACAATTGGTCAAGCTGACGACTCTACGCGCCGGAAAATCTATATCACTGTGACTGTTGAGGGCAAACCATGTGACATGGAAGTTGACACTGGCTCTGCCATGTCCATCGTCTCTTGGAGTACCATCAAAAGACTGGTTCCTAAGGTATCCAAGAGGCAACTTGACTCCCACCACCTACACCTGAGAAAATCAGGGAAATAGCATTCCAATCAAGATATGGTAAAAGCAGTAATAAATCATGTATCTTACAAAACATGACCCAACCAGTGACCCACCCACCAGAGTACAGAAAGAAGTACGCAACACTCCTTATATTCTACATTTGCTTGCTCAATTAACATAAACTTAACAACACCTGTTGTACTGTCCCACAGCTGCAAAACTAAGTCATGACATTTTCTTTTGACTCTTAAAGAGGTACACATTCTGTGGAACAATAATGAACCTTGATATTTGAACTATTCAACATGATGTGAAGACAGCATTTTTGTATGAAACCTTGGGTGAATCACTTTACATGCTTACACCTGATGTCGTACAGGTACAACAGGGATTTGTTTGTTCTCTTCAGAAAACCCCATGTGGTCTCAAGCAGAGTGCACGATGCTGGCACTCAAAACCCACAGAAACCTTGTTTTCTCTAAGTTTTTAACCAATGCTAATCCATGTGTGTTTGCCAAAGGAGGGGTAAAAGAAACTCTATTGCTTATGTTGATGACATTCTTTTATTTTGGAAGGGTGCCAAATGTACAATAGTGCCCTAGCTCAGCTGAAGGAGTACTGTCATGAAAGATCTTGTTGAGGTAACCAACTGCCTCTCTGGATTTATTCACTTGTGGATTGTGAATGGTTTTTGCAATTGTGTAGAGACATTAGAATCCCTGTAAAGTGTCCAATACAGGTTTATCAGGACAACAAAGCATGTTTGGCTTTGCTGACATCTGAAAGTTGAAAGCAAAGCACAAAGCACTTGCAATTGAAGTTACAACATGCTAGAGAACATGCTCAGAAGGGATTTGTAACGGTGTTCTACATGGGCTTGAGGGCATCCTGATCAAGTTTGCAGATGACACCAAATTGGGAGGGGTGGCTAATACCCCAGAGGACAGGATCACCTTAACAGATTAGAGAACTGGGCCAAAGCAAACAAGATGAATTTTAACAGGGAGAAATGTAAAGTACTAACTTGGGCAAAAAAATGAAAGGCACAAATACAGGCTTGGTATGTTTAGCCTGGAGAAGAGAAGGTTAAGGGGGGATATGATAGCCATGTTCAAATATATAAAAGGATGTCATATAGAGGAGGGAGAAAGGTTGTTTTCTGCTGCTCCAGAGAAGCGGACACGGGGCAATGGATTCAAACTACAAGAAAGAAGATTCCACCTAAACATTAGGAAGAACTTCCTGACAGTAAGAGCTGTTGGCAGTGGAATTTGCTGCCAAGGAGTGTGGTGGAGTCTCCTTCTTTGGAGGTCTTTAAGCGGAGGCTTGACAGCCATCTGTCAGGAATGCTTTGATGGTGTTTCCTGCTTGGCAGGGGGTTGGACTGGATGGCCCTTGTGGTCTCTTCCAACTCTATGATTCTATTACTCTGTTTACACATTCCAGCACAGACTGTTGGAAGTCACACAGGAGACAGGAGGCAGATGTTGATGTTACTGGTTTCCTGTTTCCTTGTTTATTTTTCTTCGGCTGTCTCTCACAGATAGCTGACATGTTTCCTTACTTTTGTCTTTCATAAATAGAAATAAAGCTTAGTTGTAGCACAAACCTCACGTCATTTCACTCATTTACTCTGCATGATAATGGAAGAGTGTGCCCGGTGCTTCTTCAAAAGCACAGGTCGTTAAAACGTCGTAGACTCTGCACGGAGATGAACGGACATATTCCTGATTCATGGCTGAGGAGTTGTCGTCTCCCCTAGTGCCTCCCGAAACACCCTGAGGTGCCCCCCTAGCCCTTTGGTATCCAAACTTACTCACCTATCACCACAGGCTCCTCCCGGACTTGCAGCGAGGCCACCCTGTTCCTCCACTGGCAGGATAAAAAGGCCCTCAGGTGCCTGAACCTAGAATAGAGTAGCAGAGCAGAGAGAGCAACTCGGTAGCCCCAATGGTGGGGTGTGTTTGTGTCTGTACTGGGGGCTGAGAAAGGAAGGTGGTGGAGTCGTGAAGGGGGAGAGGGCCAATGGCATTGGGCAGCTGGAGAGATGCACGATGGAGTCAGGCAGAGGTGTAGTGGTAGGAGGGCTGGACTAGGAGGACCTGGGGGAAGCAGGGTTCGAATCCCCACTCAACTCATGAAGCTCCCTGGTGGACCTTGGGGCAGCCTAGCCTACTTCGCAGGGCTCCTGTGAAGAAAAAATTGGTGGCAGGGAGAACCATGAAGGCCACTTTGAGCTCCTGGAAGGAAAGTGGGCTAGGAATGTCCTAATAAAAGTAGAGGATGAGAGGGGAGAGAAAAGGGGAAGGCAGGGGAAGAGTGTGGAGGAGCTGAGCTCTCTGGAGAAGACTAGCCGGGTTGATTTCCAGAGAGCCAAGGCTGTGCTGGGGACCCCAGGACTCAACCCCCCATTGGTCCAAGAGAAAGGGAAGGAATCCTACTTGCAGCTTGCCTTCTTCCAGGAAAAATTCCCACCCTCCTCTCTAAACTAGCTAGACTGGCCGGGTTGATTTCCAAAGAGTCAAGGCTGTGCCGGGGACCCCAGGACTCACACACCCCAAGAGACCAAGAGAAAGGGAATGAATACTACTTACAGCCTGCCCATTTCGTCCAGGATAAATTCCTACCCTCCTCTCGAAACTAGCTAACCATCTAAAATGCCCGTGCAAGCCTAACTCTGACCCCAACCCCTAACTACCCCTCTATGTACAAAATAAATATATACCGTACAAAAGATATACAAAATAGGCACAAATGTGCACAAAATAAAAATGTAAAATAAAAATATTAAAATAAAAGATAAAAAATAAAAAGTGCTAACATAAAAATGAAAATAATTAAATAAAAATAAACTAAAAGTATTAAAGGGAAAAGGGGAAAAATAAGAAATTGATAAAATAAAAATAAACCAAACTCCTTTCCTAATCTCCTCCAACCGCCACTAACTCCTTTCTCCTCCACTCGCCTCACTACTAACCCACAATGGCCACCTGCAAGTGGGTGACTTCTAAGGGAGAAGCAAGAGAGGTCACAAAGGAGGGTTGGACCTTGTCACCATGGCAACCCCTACACACACCTGGACCTGGGCCCACCTGGCCCCTCCTGAGAGGTGATGCTCCTCTGAGGTATCTGCTGTTCCGCCTGCAGCTGGACTGCATCTTCCTTTCACATCCTTCTTCCTGCAGCCCCATTTCCAAAGGGAGACCATCCCCACATCCTCCCAGGCAGGCTAGGGGTCTCCATAGCGTAGGATTGGACCAAAAAAGAATAAAAAGCCGAGGTTCTGCCAAGTGAGAGAGGGCTGAGCTGGTACTTCACTTTGCAAGGGTTAAAGGGAACTGAGCTGCCTTCCTAGAGAGGACAGGAAGCAAGAGGGGGCCAGGTCCTCCAGAGCCAAGGCCCCTCCCTCCCCAGTCCTCTCCTGCAAGGGCTGCATCGCTGTCCCCTCCTGGGATCTGGTGAGTCTCTCTCCCCCCAGAGGGTGCAGTGGGGGGCGGTGGGGGTCCCAGGGCTGCAGCAGGGGAGGATGCCTGGGGGGGCTGTCTGCTTATGCAGGGGGAGGAGAGGGTCCTGCCAGGGAGGGGCGAGGTCTGCAACACTCTCCTTCCTGGAGATCAGAGGATCCCAAACTCATTTGGCCTTTCAAAAAAATCTCCCTTCTTTCAACTAAGGAGTCCCTAAGACTTTGTGTGACATCGCTCAGCGTCATTGTGCAACAAAGGAAACATGTGCAAATGGTTTTCCAAACGTGGAGAAGTGGACTAGCCACGCCCCCCCCCAAAAAAACCCACCTGGAGGAAGGGAGGAAAGGGGGAAGAGAAAGGCCAGGAGTAAAGAGGGATCCCAGCTGGCTGCTGCATTGCAAACCACTTTCCCAGTGTCTCCAAGGGCAGCTCCACACGGAGGCCACTGCAGCAATCCCCTCACACCCAGAGCAGGTTATCCCAGGACCACATCCACTCTATCCCAAAGGGAGTGTTGCTGGAAAACCAGCTGGAAATGGGCACTGCTACTCTGAGCTTCCAGGGAACTTGGCATCAAAGGCTGTGTGTGTGTTAAGCTATTGAATAATAGTAATAATAATTTTTCCACCTAATCAAATCAAATAAAAGTTTATTGCGTTAGCCAATTGGCCATAGCACATAGAAAAGAATTCAGGCAGAAACCTGCCGCAGTTATACAAGATATGTTAGATACATTTGCTAAACAACAGATATAAATCATGGTAGATAAAACAAGATATGGTAAAAGCAGTAATAAATCATTTATAAACTTAGTATAACTTCTATTATTTTTCTATAATTAAAACCAAGCAAAGGACTTATTTTGCATTCTCTTAATTATATGCAGAATGTGTAGTTTCCTCAGCATGTTTTATTAGCTAAAAACTGGAAAACTGAAGAATTACCAATAGTGGAAGATTGGCAGATGAAGATGATTGAATATATGGAACTCGCAGAACTAACCGGGAAACTCCGAGACCAGAGGGAAGAAGCGGTGCAGGAGGATTGGAGAAATTTAAAGACTATTTGAAACAACGTGAAAATATTGACATTTGAGAATGAAATCAGAGGACATTTAAGGTAACAGTTAAGAAATTAGTAAGGATTAAGATTAGATGAGAATGATGATTATACAATGTTATGAAATTACTAAAGAGGATATGCAATGAACGCTGAAAGAGAGGATGTGAGGAGGTCCCCCAATAATGTTAGAATATATTATAAGGATAGTTAAATAAGTATTTGTTGAGATTTTTTTTTGTATTTGTATTCTTGTCTTTTTGTGGTTTTTGTAGTGTTTTGTTATATTTTATGTTTGTTGTATTATTAAAATCCAATAAATTCTTGAAAAAACAACAACAAATGCATTAGGTACCTTTCTGACACAAACATTCCCTTCAGTTTCTCGAAGGCCCCCTGCGCTTCTTCTGACCATTTGAAGGGTACCTTACGTGGCAGCAGGCACGTGCGGGGTCTCTTGTGAATTCAGCCACCTGAAATCACAAACCAATCATCGCCCCCCCTCTTCTTCACAAAAAACTCTGGGGAGGTCCCTGCCACCGTGGACTCCCTGATGAACCCCCTCTCCAAATTCTTTTGGAGAAATCCTTCAGGGCTGAGGACTCTGCCTCTGATATGGAATATATTTTACCCGGGGGTAACTGAGCCCCGGGGACTAGATCTATCTGGCAATCATAGGGCCTGTGGAGGCAGCCTGTCAGTCTTTTTCTCACAAAAGACATCCCTGTAGGCTGTGTACTGTGAGGGGATTAACCTCTCCTCCTGTGAGCCTCCCCTCCACCTCCGTCCCCATCATTTCCACATCCAGGATGTCCGGCCAGCTTGGTCACATGGAAGGCTCTGGTCTCAGAGTGATGGGCTATGTCTACCCTCACTGGAGGCGTTTTGTAAGTCCCTTCTCCAGCCAACGCAATGGGAAACTCAAGGGCAATAGTGCTATTTTGTCCTCCTGCACTAAGGCCAGGTCCACAAAATCCGCAGGCGCTCCTGAGTCCAAAAGAGGTCCACTTCTACCTGACAACCGTTTGGGAGTTGTAGTTTCACCTGTTGGTAATTTCCCAGGGAGACCAAAGCAACTGGCAGGATCGGAATTCCAGCCAAACTGCTGGTTGAGTTCCGATCCATGGAACAGCCAAAATCTGGGACCTAGCCTTCAGGAAGCTAGGCACGCCTTTACAGTCCATTGCACAGCAGAAGTGGCATGACAGGCTGGTATGAGCGTATTTACAAGCATTTTATTAAGCAAACAGCAGGACAAAGAGAAGAACACGTGTGATCTCTTCCATGTCCAAAAGCGAAAGAGAAAGAGGTATCTACAAATTGGAAGTTCCTAGCAGCGCTGGGATGTTATGCAGACATGTGACATGCTACAGCCTCACGTCTGCTCTTAAGGTGGAATGCAATATCACAACATCACCTTCACCATGAGTCCTGGAATTGGCGCATCTGCATGAGAGCCATTTACTGCTCCTCCACCCGGCTGCAGGCTCCATTTCCAGCCGTGGGCATTCGTTTCCCTGCTGCAACTCCTTTGGCACTGCCTCTCCTCCCATGTCTGCCCCCAACCCTTGCAACTCCTAGCCCTTGCGACTATGGCACTGTCGTGCAATATGGCCGGGTTTCCCACAGATGAAGCAGCGTCTCATTTCTCCCCCACGTCCTTCGCCTCCCTTCTGCTACTGCGACTGGGAGGGGGTCTAGCTCCATGGGTTCTGGCCCTCCTCACCCAGGCAGACTGCCAGTTCTCTACTCAGGAATGTGCAGAATGTAGCCTTCGCGCCAACGTTGCCATCCCTGGTCTTTTCGCTCCCCAGCCTTC
Source organism: Lacerta viridis (assembly GCA_900245905.1). Classification (NCBI taxonomy): domain Eukaryota; kingdom Metazoa; phylum Chordata; class Lepidosauria; order Squamata; family Lacertidae; genus Lacerta; species Lacerta viridis. The sequence continues at coordinate 59,952 of OFHU01000993.1, read as the reverse complement.
TGCCCCACCCGTAGGTTCTGCAGGCAGATCTTAACCAGAGAGTCCAGCGACTCTGGTTCCGGCATCTGGGCAAGCTGGTCTAATATCTAATTGTTCAGTCCTTCTCTGAACAGGGCAGAAATAGGTGGGGAATTAAGATCCCACTTCAACTTCTACATTCGTCCAGGAAACACCAACAGTGACCGCCTCATGTGCGGAAAATTGTGTTCAAAATCTGCAGGAAGGACTGGAGGTTCCCCAAAGCGGCATCACGACGGACGATGAGGGGCATGACACAATCCTTTGCTCTCCCCTCCAGGAAACGTATCACATATGCGACTTTCTCCTGTTCTGATTTAAACTCTGTGTTTTTCAGCTCTAGGAGATAAGAAACCTCAGTCTTGAATGACAAATATTCCGACCTCTCCACTGTGAAACTCTGCGGATGAGCTGCTACCGGCTTACCTACTCTCTCCGTGCGTGCCGCTTGAAAAAGCGCTCGTTGCTCGGTCAATGCCGCAGATAAAACATCCACTTGACTCTTGAGGTGGAGGTACTGTTGTCATAAATCCTGGAGTGTCAGTTGAACCACTGCTGCTTGGTCAGCTGTGACGGCTCGCCATGTTCCTGCATTTCCTTTCTCTCTCTTTTCGCTGTGAAGAGACAGCCCAGGAGAGATACTGTCAGGGCCGAGGGCTTTCTCTCTTCATAAGAATCACCGGGGTAGCCTCCTGGCATTTTTATAGTCTTTATTTACACGGGTCATTAGCACACGTTATCATCCATCAGAGTAACTCAGTTCACATCTCTGCTGAGGCCTGCGCTTGCCCCTCCAGCATCCCAAAAAATGACAGTCTCCCGCTTCGCCCTTCCACCCTCCTCTTGTCTGCATGTCTCGCGAGGGCTGTAGTGAACTGCCCCCGATTCTGGGCTTAAACCTAACCCTTGCTGCTCCTGTGAACTTCCTGGCTCTCTAGCCCTTCCTGCCTCATCTTCTAAGTTTACTCCAACAGTTCTCTCCTCAGTTACTCTCTCCCCCTCGGACATATCGTTTCCCTCCTCCACTCACAGGTCCCAACTCCTTCAGAGTAACTTGAAAACACTGGCTCGTCCCTGACACAAGGAACCTGGAACAACAATTCATATGTGGTGGGGTTGCAAGGAAATAAAGAATTTTGGGGAATAATACATGAGCAACTTAAGAAAATGATAAAAATCACATTGATTAAAAAAAATCCCGAAGCTTATCTGTTAGGGCAGGTGGGCAAAGACGTACCACATAAGAAAAAAACAATCTTTTTTGTATGCAACAACAGCTGCCAGGGTAGTGATTGCCACTAAATGGAAATCTCAGGACATACCAACAAAGGAAGAGTGGATTTGCAAATTAAGTGAGTATATAGAATTGGCAAAATTAACCTCAATTATAAGATACCAATCCAATCAAAAGTTAAGAATGGAGTGGAACTATTTCGAAGATTATATGTCAAAAACGACATGCTAATAGAATAAACAATGTAAGCAATAACAAAACCAAAAAAGAAAGAAGGAAAGATCAGAATTTAACAAAAATAATAGAATGGAAGGGGAAAAGGTATAAAGAAATATAAAGAAGTCAAATCGCTGTGGAGGGAAGTAGAAGGTGGGTGGTGGATTTTAGGGAATTATTGGTAATTTTTGTTATTGTGTATATATGTTAAGTTTCGATAAAAGCTTGGATTAAAAAGGGGGCGGGGCAGAAACCAACCAAACTAATGGCCAAAAGCCCTGATTTAGGCACCACCTCGGCCTTTCTTATTGGTCAACCTATTAAGCCTTTCTTGCTCCCCCCCAGTACGTTTCCATAATGAATGGGCAAACGCCACATCTCCTCAAATATATATACGTGTGTGTGTGTGTGTGTACACACACACACATACGTATATGGGGGGAGACCCCTGGGCCTTTAAGAGTTGGCACCTATTCCCTACACCCACGGGTCTCAGGATGGTTACAACATAAAAACACAACACACCACATTTTAAAAGGGCATTAGATGTCAATCAGGAAAAGGTCTGGTTAAAAAGGTGCTGATTAGACTGTATAATTGTTTTTCCCAACTGCATATGGATTATTTTATGGGAAGTGAGTTTGGAGCTCTGTCTGAAGCTCTTACAACATTCCATACACTGATAGGGTTTCTCCCCTGTATGAATTCTTTGATGGGAAGTGAGAGAGGAGCTCTGTCTGAAGGTCTTTCCACATTCCACACACTGATAGGGTTTCTCCGCTGTATGAATTCTTTGATGGGAAGTGAGAGAGGAGCTCTGACTGAAGCTCTTTCCACATTCACACACTGATAGGGTTTCTCCCCTGTATGAATTCTTGATGGGAAGCGAGATGAGCTTTCTGAAGCTCTTTCCACATTCACACACTGTAGGTTCTCCCCTGTATGAATTCTTTGATGGGAAGTGAGACTCTCCTTCTTACTGAAGCTCTTTACACATTCCACACACTGATAGGGTTTCTCCCCTGTATGAATTCTTTGATGGGAAGTGAGAGAGGAGCTCTGACTGAAGCTCTTTCCACATTCCACACACTGATAGGGTTTCTCGCTGTATGAATTCTTTGATGGGAAGTGAGAGAGAGCTATGTCTGAAGCTCTTTCCACATTCCACACACTGATAGGGTTTCTCCCCTGTGAATTCTTGATGGGAAGTGAGATTGGAGCTCTGACTGAAGCTCTTTCCACATTCCACACACTGATAGGTTTCTCCCCTGTATGAATTCTTTGATGGGAAGTGAGACTCTCCTTCTTACTGAAGCTCTTTACACATTTCATGCACTGATATGGTTTCTCCCCTGTATGAATTGTTTTATGGGAACTGAGTTCGGAGCTATCAATGAAGCTCTTTCCACATTCAATGCATTGAAAGGGTTTCTCCCCTGTATGAATTCTTTGATGGGAAGTGAGACTGTGGCTGTGACTGAAGCTCTTTCCACATTCCAAGCACTGATATGGTTTCTCCCCTGTATGAATTCTTGATGGGAAGTGAGAGAGGAGCTCTGAATGAAGCTCTTTCCAAATTCCATGCACTGAAAAGGTTTCTCCCTGTATGAATTCTTTGATGGGAAGTGAGAATTGACCTCTGACTGAAGCTCTTTCCACATTCCATGCACTGATATGGTTTCTCCCCTGTATGAATTCTTTGATGGGAAGTGAGACTCCTTCTTACCGAAGCTCTTTTCACATTCCAGGCACTGATAGGGTCTCTCCCCTGTATGAATTGTTTGATGGGAAGTGAGACTGTGGCTGTAACTAAAGCTCTTTCCACATTCAAAGCACTGATATGGTTTCTCCCCTGTATGAATTCTTTGATGGGAAGTGAGAGGAGCTCTGAATGAAGCTCTTTCCACATTCCAGCACTGATAGGTTTCTCCACTGTATGAATTCTTTGGTGGGAAGTGAGACTCCGGCTGTAACTAAAGCTCTTTCCACATTCAAAACACTGATATGGTTTCTCCCCTGTATGAATTCTTTGATGAGAAGTGAGATGGGAGCTGTTACTGAAGCTCTTTCCACATTCCACACAATGATAGGGTTTCTCCCCTGTATGAATTCTTTGATGGCAAGTAAGACTGTCTTTCTTCCTGAAGCTCTTTCCACATTCCACACACTGATAAGGTTTCTCCCCTGTATGAATTGTTTGATGGGAAGTGAGATGGGCGCTCTGAATGAAGCTCTTTCCACATTCCACACAGTGATATGGTTTCTCTCCTGTATGAATTCTTTTATGGGAAGTGAGAGAGGAGCTCTTCCTGAAGCTTTTTCCACATTCCACGCACTGATAAGGTTTCTCCCCTCTATAAATTATTTGATGGGAAGTGAGACTGTCGCAGCGACTGAAGCCCTTTCCACATTCCGCATACTGATAGGGTTTCTCCCCTGTATGGATTCTCTGATGGGAAGTGAGACAGGAGCCCTGACTGAAGCTCTTTCCACATTCCATGCACTGATAGAGTTTCTTTCCAATGAGATTTTGTTGATGGGAAGTGGAATGGGAGCTCTGACTGCAGCTTTCTCCACACTCCAAATTTTTATGTGGCTTCTCCTCTCTGGGGATTTTATTGTGGTCACCCTTGTTCTCAATTCCTGATACATCACAATCTGCAATGGAAATAAAAAGGGATTAAGAGTCTCAGGAACAAATGGAGAAGAACTGAAGGGAGTTAGGTGTGTGTTCATTACCTGTGTTATTTGTCATTAACCAACATATTTATCATTAGATTCTGATGTGTTGTTGAATGTTGCTTTGTTTGATATCGAGTAGTTGTCAAAACTGTCGAAGTCTTTTGGAAAAAGGGTATTTCAGAGGTTTGATGGCTTATAACACCACTTCTTTTGGAGTAATATCAAAGATATTTATTCAATAATGCAATTCAACAAAATTTGTTCAATTACCCATATTCTATTAAACGTTATAGCCAAATAACCAGAAAAAGGAAGCACAACTTGCTTAGCTTAACTTTTGTCAGTGTGTTATGTGATTGTTATCAAGTTGGTTGGTTGTTGTTACCGCGAAGGTGGACAGCAGTAAAATTTCCTACTTTTACTACCCCATAATACATCTAGCTGGCTTTGAAGAAAGGACAAACTAAAAATAAACCTAGCCAACTAGAAAAATAGAACAGAAATTAAGGGGGCTGAGACGGAAGTAAAGAGGAAATTAGCCTCGGTGTTAAGAATTCGGCACAGAAATCAAGAGGTTCAGTAGAAATTGACTTTAAATAAAAGGAAGCTGTACTGCTACAAACCCCCCTTGATCTTAATCAGAAAAAGGGGAGACAAAACAAAGTAGGGACACTTGAATATAATTTGGAAATTACTAAATTATCGAGTGAAATATTTTGACCAAACCTGAAGGGAAATGAGATAATTGGAGATAATTTTGAAGGAGAAAAGGGGACTTTTAACAGAGAAGTTTTAAGAGAACCTATCTGAGAAGCTAAACAAACTGCTGATACTTGACTGTGGTTATTTGGAAAAGTTTCTTGTTACCTGAGGAGAAAATGGAGCAGTGTGGATTGCAACAAGGCATGGATATTTAAGAACTCAATGAGAAGATTAAGGAAGGATATAAGCAAAGAATAGAAGAAAGGATAAAAATCAACAGAAGGAAACCCAGACGGAAAAGGTTGCAAGGAAATGAAAACAGCGACACCAATGGTTAGTCTTGAAATTACAGCCTGATTAGACAATTAAGGAATAAATAAAGGGAAGGAAGCGAGAACAGCAACACCAGAGGCCATAACTGTAACTGCACCCATACAGGGGAAAATAGCGACCACTAATGTTTGGAGTTGAAATTACAATAGAGGAAATAGAACAGTAAATAGAGTAAAGGACTGGAACAGAAATAAATGGTAAATAAGACAGGAATTTGTGGAAACCTTGGTTGAGAAAGTTATTATATTATTATGTCAACAAGTAAAAAATACAGTCAAAGTGTGATTTATAACCAACAGGGAAGAAGGAACTCAGGCCAAGACAAAGATATGGATGTTAAAGAATTGATTTTAAGTCTGAAAGGAGACATAGGAGAAATGAGGAAGGAATTTACTGAGCTGAAAAGAGAAATGAATAACAAAATGAACGGAATTGGGGAAAAACCAGGCACAATGAATAAAAGGGTGGAAGATAATACAAAATCAATTGTAGAGATGAGAGCACAATTAAACATGCTTTCAGAAGAAAATAAAGAAATGGCAAAAAAACAGAGGAAGGGAAAATCAAAACACAACAATTGGAAGAGGCCATTAAAAAATCCTCCAAAGAGATAAAACATTATTTAAAAAGGGGGGGGAAGCTGGAAAAGAAAGGGAGGAATTTAAAATAACACAAGAGGCCACTTGGGATGCGATGTCTATGTTACAGATGCAGTCCAAAGAGAAGACTCTAAGACTGAGAGGAGTGCCAGAAAGGTTGGATGAAAACCTACAAGAAGCTCTAATTAGAGAAATAGTTGCTTGGCTAGAGGTAGGAGAAGAAGAATTAGCGGATAATACAGAAAATCTATTTAGAGTCAACTTGAAAAAAAGCAAAAGAAAACCAATGGCCAGGAGATTGTTTAATAACACTCACCTCAAATAAATGGAAAAACAGGATTTTACAAACTAGGAGACAAAAGAAACTTTGGATAGACGAGGAAGAAATTATAATGCTGAAAGAAGTCCCCCCCCATGCCTCTTGAGAAAGAGAGATAAATACCAATTCTTGACAAAACCTCTAAAAGCAAACTCAATATATTTTAAATGGGAAAACCCCGAAGGGTTATCCTTCAACTTTTAAGGAAGGAGAAGGAGGTTTGACAATCCAGAAGATGCAGACATGTTCTTCAGAAAGTATAAAACTGAACTGGGAGTTAAAAAACAACAATTAGAAGAAAACCCTAACCAGAAATCTCCATGTCAAGACAGCAGCCCAGAAAGTGAACAAACAATAAAGTATTTTTAATAAACCAGGACAAGAATTTGTGGCTGCGGATGAAGTTAAAAAACAGGAGTAGTGATATATGTAAGACCAGGCCTAGATCCACAACTAATATTCTCAGACCTGGAAGGCAGAATAATTATAATGAAAATAAAATATCTCGGACAAACAATATATATAACAGGAATATATGCACCAAATACTAAAAAAAGGAGTGTTTTTTTTTTAAAGATTGAAACAAAATTGTTGGAATATGTGGAAGGAAAAATGGTAATCCTAGGAGATCTAAATGGCGTCACTAATCCAAAAATGGATAGAACAGGAAATAGGAGAATAAAAAAGGGAAACTACCTTTATCATTTTTCAACATGATAGAAAACTTAAATCTGAAAGATGCCTGGAGATTTAAAAATGAGACCAAAAGAGAATATATGTACTTCTCAGTATGGCAAGCAAAAATATGGCAAGCAGAATAGATGCCATTTAGCTCTCATCAGAGCTGTTAAGTAGAACTCAGGAAACTAAAATATTACCTAGAACAATATCTGATCACAACCAGATTTCATTATATCTAAATTCAGAATGGAAGTCAGGTACTAAAAGGTGGAAATTGAATACCTCATTATTATATGATGAAAAAGTAATAGACAGCGCAAAAAGAACACTACAGGAATTCTTCAAACTAAATAACAAAAAAGACCCAGACATTAAAACAATATGGGACACTAGTAAGGCGGTGATTAGAGGATACTCTATAAAACAAAATACCATACAAAAAAGAGAAAAAGAAAAAGAGAAAAAGAAAATTTTAGAAGAATTAGAAAAGAAAGAAAAAGAGCTAAATAAAAATCCAAAAAAATTAAATTTAAAAACCGAAATTAATATGTTGAAAACAGTACAAAATCAAAATAGAACAAGAAATGGATTGGAACTTAAAAATTTGGAAACAAAATAATTTTGAATTCGCAGATAAACCGGGTAAATATTTGGCATGGCAATTGAAAAAAAAGAAAAAAGAAAAATTGATAAATAGAATAAAAATAGGGGGGATTATTGATAAATCACAGACAATAATGGAAAAATTTGTCCAATATTATGAAGAATTATACAATAAAAAAGACGAAAATAAAGAGGAGATAAGGCAATATTTGGAAAAATACAAAATTGGAACTAATATAAAAGAAGAAATTAAAGAAATAGATACCCCCATAACAATACAAGAAATAAAAAAATTAATTAGATAGAGTAAATCAGGGAAAACTCCAGGACCAGACGGCCTTCCAATAGAATACTATAAAAAGTTAGAGGATATTTTGGTAGTCCCTCTACTTGAGATAATGAATCACACACTAGAAAAGGGAGAAATTCCGGATTCCTGGAACGAAGCATATGTCACACTCCTGCGAAAATCTGATATAGACAATGAAAAAATATCAAATTACAGACCAATTTCCCTATTAAATAGTGATTACAAAATCTTTGCTGGAATAATAGCAAATAGATTAAAAGAGTTGGCCAAAAAAGGTAATACACCCTAGCCAAGCGGGTTTTAAACCAGGGAGACAACTGTATAACAATACAAGGAACATTGTAGATATAATAGAATATTTGGAATTTAAAATAGATAAAAAAGCAGCCTTATTATTGTTAGACGCGGAGAAAGCTTTCGATAATGTCTCATGGGAATTCATGAAAAAACAAGTTGAAATAATTGGTATAGAGGGAAGAATGTAAAAAGCCATTGAAGCAATATACAGTGGTGCCCCGCTAGACGAATGTCTCGCTAGACGAAAAAGTCGCTAGACGAAAGGCATTCGCTAGCGAAAGGCTGTCTCGCAAGACGAATTCGTCAATGGGATTGCCTCACAAGACGAAAAAAAAAATTTTTTGCGTCAGACCGCTATTTTCCTGTTGGTGCTTCGCAAGACGAAAAATTCACTATACGACAGCACTTGCAGAACGAATTATTTTCGTCTTGCGAGGCACCACTGTATAAACACCAAAAGGCAAGGCTGATAATAAATGGGAATTTAACAGAAAGTTTTTCTATTTCCAAAGGAACAAGGCAGGGATGCCCTCTCTCGCCTTTATTATTTGTATTGACAATAGAAATTCTTCTACAAGGCTTCACTCCCACGACCTCCCCCATCCCCTGCTGCGTTCGGCGGGAGGTGGGGGGAGGCAGCGGCAATGTTGCTGGATTGTGCCAGTACCTCCGTTCGCCAAAAGAAGCTTCTTTCGGCGAACGGAGGTGCTGGGCACGATCCAGCAACATCTCCGCTGCCTCCCCCACCTCCCGCCGAACGCAGCAGGGGATGGGGAGGCAGCAGGAAGCGAAGGGGATGTTGCTGGATCATGTCAGCACCTCCGTTTCCTGAAAGAAGCTTCTTTCAGCGAACGGAGGTGCTGGGCACAATCCAGCAACATCTCCGCTGCCTCCCACCACCTCCTGGTGAATATGGCAGGGGATAGGGGGAGGCAGTGGCAAGCGAAGGGGATGGCATGATCCAGCAACATCCTCTGCATTCGGCGGGAGGTGAGGGAGGCAGCTGCAATGCCTGCTTTTGGGATCGGTGGGCGGCAGGGAGGTTGGTGGAGGATTTCCTCCACCACCCCATGCACTGCCAGCCGATTCCAAAAGCAGGCTTTTGGGATCGGTGCAAAGCACGGGGTGGTGGAGAAAACAGCGGGGATGCTGCTGCTTTCTCCACCACCCTGTGCCCCGCATGCCGATGCCAAAAACAGGCTCATCTTTCCCAACATCAGGGTCTTTTCCAGGGAGTCTTCTCTTCTCATGAGGTGGCCAAAGTACTGGAGCCTCAACTTCAGGATCTGTCCTTCTAGTGAGCACTCAGGGCCGATTTCGTTGAGAATGGATAGGTTTGATCTATCCATTCTCAAGGAATCTATCCATTCTGAAGGATGAGATGGTTGGACAGTGTTCTCGAAGCTACCAACATGAGTCTGACCAAACTGCGGGAGGCAGTGGAGGATAGGGGTGCCTGGCGTGCTCTGGTCCATGGGGTCACAAAGAGTCGGACACGACTGAACAACTGAACAACAACCACGCAGCCACAGGGCTACTATGGATCAAAGAATGGATAACATTGGAAAACCCAGGGATATTAGATTTGGAAGGATTCGATAATCGATTCAGTTGGCACTCCTATTTGTTATACGTTAAGGTTAAGGCCCACAGGGGGTTTCTAAATCACTTAATAAGAAAATCTTTATATAATATTTGGGTGAAATATAGAGGAATTCTGGAACCAAAAATACCCCTGTTGACCTCACCAGTAGAAGTCATCACAGTAAGAAAAAGAATATGGAGGGGAGGTGGGCCACATACCAAACGCTAGTAGAAAAACATCAAGAGGAATGGTCTTTAAAGAAATACAAAGAGGTTAAAGAATATCTGAATGACTGGCTACAATATTTTCAGATCCACCAAAGATTCATGATAGGGTCTTGCAAAAGAAAGTTTGAAAAAGAATTAGTATATAGTAAAGGTAGATATATTTCACGTATGTACGATTAATTGCTAGAATGGGATCTCAAAGAAGAACATGTGAAATCCACAATGGTTAAATGGGCGCAAGATCTAGGTCACAATATCTTAATGGATCAACGGGGAAAGCTATGGCAGGTGGATGTAAAATTTACTGCCTGTTACTCGCTCAGGGAAAATGTTCTAAAAATGATGTATAGATGGCACCAAACACCTGAAAAGCTAGCCACAATGTATAAAAATAGATCGCCTTTATGTTGGAGATGTGGTAAGGAAAATGGATCTTATAAGCATATGTGGTGGCATTGCTCAGAGGTTAGCGTATTTTGGAATAATATCTATGAAGAATTGAAGAAATTATTGAAATGCACATTCAAGAAAAAACCAGAATTATTCTTATTAAGTATAGTGCCAGATGAGTTAAAAAAAATCAAAAAGAACACTATTACAGTATGGGATAACAGCAGCTAGAATATTAGTAGCCAGAAATTGGAAAAACAAGATATTACCAAATATTACAGATTGGCAAAATTTAATGTTGGAATATCTACAGCTAGCAAAAACTACGGGAAGGGTAAGAGAGCAGTTAAAACAAAAAGTTCACAAAGAATGGAAACTATTTAAGAACTATATGGAGGATAATGGCATAGGAAGATTCCTATTAGCAGAATTAGGCTGAACCAGATGAGAAATTAAATAAGAGTTAATAAAGAGATAAGAGGAATGAAAATAAAAGCTTGTAATTGTGCGATAAACATAGACAAAGAATACCAGATACAGCGAGATTAATCGGAAGTCTTTTTATTTCACATCAAGAATGTTTTATACTTTGGAAATTATGTTATAAACTTTGTCTCTGATTTTTGTATTGGAGCTGTTCCACCTGGCCTTTGGGTTGGTTTCAGTTTAACCCTGATGTTTCATTCCTTTTTGTCTGATTGGTGGGCCACTTAAAAAATGTGGCTGCAGTCTAAATTTTAAATTGTATTTTTAACCTGTATTTTTAACTGATGGTTTTTATGTTTTGTCTTGATTTTATTGGTGTTAGCCGCTCTGAGACCGGTTTTGGCTGGGAAGGGCGGGGTATAAATAAAATTTATTATTATTATTATTATTATTATTATTATTATTATTATTATTATATCTCCATTGATATATAATTTTATGGTATTACTCCACACAAAAGTGGTGTTATGAGCCATCAAACCTCAGAAATACACTTTTCACAAAAGGTTTCCACAATTTTGGCCACTAGTATAAGTTGTTCATTTTAAAGTTAATGTTCTTTTTATATGGGATCAGATTATTATTATTTATGTTTCATGTTTATATATGTGTTGGAAGCCGCCCAGAGTGGCTGGGGCAACCAAGCAAGATGGGCAGGGTATAAGTAAAATTATTATTATTACTACAGTGGTACCTCGATTTAAGCACTGTTATTATTATTAGTAGTAGTAGTAGTAGTATCATCATCATCCTCACTGCTACTACTGCCTGAGATTCAATAAGCCTGGCTCTTCTCTGGGATGGATTTTGTTTGGCCCAGTCATGGCATCCCCTCCATCTCCAAGGTCAGTCGTCTCTTTGGTCAACCCAAGACTGACAGGAGCAAAAACAAAAACAGAAAACCTGAAGCTACTTATCTTTCCTAACAATTCTGAAGCTGACATTTAAGATGGCCTGGGCAGTTCAGAGCAGCCCAATCGTGGTAGAAAAAGGAATAATTTGAGGAAGATTGTTCAAAGAAAAAACTGCGAGTTCTGTGAAAATATATGAGGTTGGTCACATAGAGGTATTTTTTGAATTTCCAGGCAGATATGACGATCCCACAGGGAGCCTTACCAAGAGAGGCCACGATCCCACAATTCTCCTCCATGACGTCCTTATGCAGAGCTCTCTGGTCAGGATCCAGCAACGCCCACTCCTCGTCCGTGAAACGAACAGCGACATCTTCAAAGCACACTGGACCCTGAAAGAAAAAGGGAAATGTCCTCCTCTGAGACAGCATCAATATGATCTGCTACGCAATGCTCTGCTGTTTCCTTCCTGTAAATTGCGGTGTTGTTTCAATAGGATTGCTTTGCTGCACATTTTAATTCTGGGTACTTGTTTTATTCTGTGTTTTAATGATGGGTGTTCATCTTTGAAGAAACAGGTGGTATTACACCTTGTGTTTTCCAAGTCATTTTGCCTACGCAAGGATTCCAGTTTCCCTGATGGAAGGATCCACTTTCTCCTCTCCTTGTGATCTGTTCTGGAGAGTTCCCTCCCAATGCCCTAGAGTCAATTTCAAGGGGTTCATGGGGGCATGGAGAGGGGGAGGAATGGGGGGCAGGCCCCATTTTGCAGCGGATGGGGCTGGTTAGGTGAATCCAGGCCACTATTTGTTCTCATTTGTCCACTGCTTAGAAACCAATTTTAGCATTCAGTGATCAATCTAGAAATAAAATAAACCTATTTTTGGTGGCCATCTGTCTTGAATGATCTAGCTTAGATTCCTGCAATGCAGGGGGTCTCCTGGCTCTGAGAGGCAAGCAGGGAGGGTGGCTTCTGGCAAAAGGAGAGGGAGACACCGGTGGCTCCTCCTTATCCTGACTCACCTCACCTCTTGACCTTCCTCCTCCCACTCGCCTCCTTCCTCTTCTGCCTCTGATTCTGCACTGCATTCTGCCACAGTCTCCCAGCTCACTAAGCCCTGTTAGCTCTTCAGCTTCTGACACCTCCTCTTCCCAGGCTTCTCCCTCTTCCCCCTCTGACCGCCCATCCTTCTTCTACCTCCACTTCTTGGGCCATCTTCCCTTCCTGGTTCCCCAGCTGCTTCCTCCCACCATTCCTCTGTGCCCAACCAGTCCATGACATTGCTCCAGCCCTCGGCCTCTGTCCCCACAAGGCAGCTTCCCCTGACCTGATCTGGTTCCACAGCCGCTGCTTCCCTTCTGCCCCCATGAAAAGACGGATCAGGAGGTCTTGCCGGCATCATTCTGTCACCTGCAAGAGAAAAAAGGTAAACAGGATGCCAGGAGTGTCTGCTTCTCTCACAGGTGAAACAGGGCATCTCTAACTACAGGTGGGCCTTTGAGAAAGCCTTACCTGCTGAGAGCATTTGGACATTAGTGCACATTTCATATGTTTGTTGTGCAGAAATGCATATCCCCTCCTCTGGACCCTTGTTCCCAACTGTCTTCCCCCAAAACAAGATGAAAAGAACCCTCAGATGAGTTGGAAAACCAACAGAATGAGACCAAACGGAGAAAAACCACCTTCCTCCTTACCCAGTGGCCTCTCTCTGGTGTCCAACGGAGGCCTCTCTGCCTCATAGGAATCCAGGTCCATTTCTGCAAAATGATCCTGAAAAAGAAACAAGGATTCAAAACAGAGAATGGGGAGAAATATTAGAAAGAGAATGACAAAGACTTGAAGGGTGTGAGATCTCATTCCATGGATGCTTTCCCCAAAAAAGGATGAGCCAGCATCAGCAGACCATTATGGGATGTTCTCTGTCCTGTTTGGAGCCCCTTGGGAGTATCCAGAGGAAAGTCTCTCTCACCTGCTTTCTCTCCTCTGCCTGACTCAGGAGGAAACCTTCGGCCAGGGCCACCGCCTGGGAACTGGTCTCCGCTCCGCATTCCCTCACCCAGCTCTCCATCTCCGGGGGAAGGACAGCCAGGAACTGCTCCAAGATCACCAGGTCCAGCATCTCAGCTTTCGTGTGCCTTTCTGGCTTCAGCCACTGGTGGCAAAAGTGGTAGAGTCGGCTGCAAACCTCTCGGGGTCCTTTGGCCTCCTGGCAGCAGAACTGCCTCAACTGCTGGCTCTGCACCTCTGAGCAGAGGGTGTCCTCCTCACCCAGGATCTTCTGCACTGGGTTTTCCCAGAATCCCCCACTGCTCCCAGTTTGGGTGGCATGGCCTCTTCCTGTTCCAGGGCCAGCTGAGTCTCGCTCATCCATCTGTGCTCTCAGGAAGCCTTTGAGAGATCGGAAGGAAACCTTTGGTCTTCTGCCAAGTTTTGTCTGTCGGAATGAAAAGCTCTAGCAAATCCTACAAAGCAAACACATTGTTCTGTTACAGAATTTGGAGAACGGGGGGTCGGGGGTGGGAATGGTTCCATGAGCAAGCATGGAAGAGTCTTGCACCACATCCCAGACCATGAGCTATCCTTTTGAAAAGAAAGAGGCAGAGGAAGACGAGAAGAAATAAGTCTCTAGCCTTCTAGCAACGCAAAATGTGGAGGCAACTGAAGGGATTTCTGTGAGATTAATCAACCTGGTTTCTGCTGCCTTCCAGTCAATGCATGAAGTCAGAACCGACTGACAAGGGAATCGTTTGTATCTTGTGAAAAATGGATGCTTGACTGGGGGTCCTCAGGAGCTGCTCCCCACCCCCACCCCCAATCCCCTGCTTCTCTCTCCTTTTCTTGCACTTGGACTCTCTGCCGCTGTCAATTCAGACTCCTGGGGTGTGGTCCCTTTTTCTTTGGTCTGGGGGTGTGGTATGTATCTGGCCAACTTCCTGAGGGCCAAGTGGGTGGGGCCAAAGATATCTCCCTTGAAATTTAGGTTGGAAATTTATTATTATTATTATTATTATTATTATTATTATTCTATTAGATAGCTTAACTCACACACACAGCCATTGATGCCAAGGTCCCTGGAGGCTCAGTGAGTAGCAGCGCCCATTTCTGGCTGCTATGCCAGCAACAATCCCTTTGGGACAGAGAGGATGTGGTCCTGGGATTCCATGCTCTGGGTGCAAGGGGATTGCTGCAGTGGCCTCCGTCTGGAGCTGCCCTTGGAGACGACTGGGAAACCGGGAAACCGGTCTGCAATGCAGCAGCCCGAATATGGGCTGGGATTCCTCTCTTTATTCCTGGCCTTTCCTGGGGGGGGGGGCGGGGTAGTCCACCTCCTCATCCAGCTTTGGAAAACCATTTGCACATGTTCCCTCTGTTGTGCAATTGCGCTGAGTTAAAGTCCTAGGGACTCCTTTGTTTAAAGAAGGGAGATTTCGTGGGAGTCATTTTATTCGGAAGGTGGGGCCAAATGAGTTTGGGATCCTCTGATCTCCAGGAGGGAGAGCGTTGCAGGCCTCGCCCCTCCCTGGCAGGACCCTCTCCTCCCCCTGCATGAGCAGACCAGGCCCCCCAGGCATCCTCCCCTGCTGCAGCCCTGGGACCCCCACCGCCTCCCCAATGCACCCTGGGGGGAGAGAGAGAGAGGAGACTCACCAGATCCCAGGAGGGGACAGCGATGCAGCCCTTGCAGGAGAGGACTGGGGAGGGAGGGGCCTTGGCTCTGGAGGACCTGGCCCCCTCTTGCTTCCTGTCCTCTCTAGGAAGGCAGCTCAGTTCCCTTTAACCCTTGCAAAGCCGAGTCCACCCAGCTCAGCCCTCTCTCGCTTGGCAGAACCTCGTGTTTTTTTATGGATTTAGGGGGGCTACGCCAATGCCCAGATATCCTTTTGGGGGTGAGGCTCTTGGTTGGACTCTGAGCATCTCCCTCCCTTGGCCAGAAACTGCAGGAACAGCTTGCAGGGGAAAGGGCTTTGCAGGAGGCAAGGAATTCTGGAGTGAAGAGATAGGAGGGGATCCGAGGGTCATAGAATCATAGAGTTGGAAGAGACCACAAGGGCCATCCAGTCCAACCCCCTGCCAAGCAGGAAACACCATCAAAGCATTCCTGACAGATGGCTGTCAAGCCTCTGCTTAAAGACCTCCAAAGAAGGAGACTCCACCACACTCCTTGGCAGCAAATTCCACTGCTTTTTTAGCTGCTGCATCACACTGTTGACTCATGTCAAGTTTGTGGTCTACCAAGACTCCTAGATCCTTTTCACATGTACTGCTCTCAAGCCAGGTGTCACCCATCCTGTATTTGTGCCTTTCATTTTTTTTGCCCAAGTGTAGTACTTTGCATTTCTCCCTGTTAAAATTCATCTTGTTTGCTCTGGCCCAGTTCTCTAATCTGTTAAGGTCATTTTGAAGTGTGATCCTGTCCTCTGGGGTATTAGCCACCCCTCCTAATTTGGTGTCATCTGCAAACTTGATCAGGATGCCCTCAAGCCCATCATCCAAGTCATTGATGAAGATGTTGAAGAAGACTGGGCCCAAGACAGAACCCTTTGATCTTCTGGAGGCTATGGCTTGCAGTGTCATTGGTTCCCACATGGACCAAAAGGAAGGGGTATTTGTCAGTGGGTTTTATGATTCCTTGCAGCCGTTCTGTTACATCTTTGATCTTGGCCCCGGGGAGACAGCACACCTCTCGAGACATCTTGTCAGGCCCACAGATCACTGCTTCTGTACCCCTCAGTAGGGAATCCCCTATCACCACTACACGCCTCTTCATAGGCTTGGTTGGGATTCTTCCATGTGCTGTCTCTTCCAAGGTTACCTGCATATTCCCGGAGGACTGAATTTGGTGCTCATCTTCATATTCCTGATCAACTGTGATGAGGGAGAGATCTTCAAATGGAGTCTGTTCCTCGTCTTCCATGTTAAGGGAGAGCACTTCAAATCGATTCTGTAGTTCTAAACACTCAGAGCGATCCCTGGGCCTTCTACTTCTATGAGTCACGTTCCTCCATACATCTAGCTGCTGTGTTGGGGAACTGACCTCCTCCTCAGGGATGTCCCCTGTCTCCTCCTTGGTGCAGATAGTGTGCTCTGCTGCATCCAAGAAAAGCTCCAGCTCATTGGTTCTCTGGAGCGTAGAAACACGAGCCTGAAGTTGCTGGACCTTGTCCTCCAGTAGGGCAACCAACTTGCATTTGCTGCAGGTGTAGCTGCCTACATCCTTTGGCAAGAACACAAACATTGCGCAGGAATTGCAAGTGACTACAGTTGTTACCTCACCCTCCATCTTGAAAAGCTTGAAGTCGGGGGGGGGGAAGAAGAAGCCTAGGCTCTCCTCTAATATACGTGTGAGACTTGCTGCCCTAAATTTAAAAGATGAGTCAAACTGCGCTGCAGTTTGGACTGCACTGCAGTCCAAGCACTGACTAGCTCCGCACACAGCTAACCACCTGACTAATCCCTAATGCCCTGACTCAGGGAGAGCACACTTCCAAGGTGAAAGGTCACCTACAAGCCCTCCTTCCTCAGTCGCTGCAGTCCAAGCACTGACTAGCTCCGCCCACAGCTAACCACCTAGTCATCTAGTCCAACCCCCAGCAATGCAGGAATCTCAGCTAAAGCATCTCTGCTTAGGAACCTCCAAGGAAGGAGAGCCCACCACCTCCCAAGGGAGACCTTTCCCCTGCCAAACAGCTCTTAGATGTCCCTCAAGGCAGCGGGTCCTGAGTTCTAGCACTGCTGAAACAATCCCAAGGAAGTATACTCCAATTTCTGTGAGTGGCACAACGGTCTTTCCCCTCATGTGATTTACATGCTCTGAAAGTTGGGATCTGTTTTGAGATTTCAATTTTAAAAGGGTGCAATGGAACTGGATATTGCCCATCTCGTTAGCCTGGAATTGAAGGAGGCCAGGATTAGCCCCCAAGGCCTGGGATGTCCCTCCCCTATAGTAGGACTTGGAATCCAGAAGAAAGTTTTTGGAATAGCCTTGCCAGGTGCTCAGGGAGGGACTCACCTGTCCCCATGTCCTTCTCTTTGCAGATGTGCTGCGGTTGCACATCCCTCCCCCAGGGGTGAGTATTGGAGAGAACCAGGGACTCAGACCTGCCCTCCTTGCCCCCCACGCTGCACTCTCCTGTACTCTCAGATGTGGAGAAGCCCCCCCTTCCAAGGAACTGACAGCCTGACTTTTGCCTTTCAGCTGCTGGAGGAAGATCAGCTGTACCTGCTGGAGGTGATTCAGAAGTGCCAGGCAGCTCAGCTCAGGGGGCTCCAAATCCTGAAGTGCTCCAAGCAGGAGACGGCCAAAGCCACCATGGTGGGTGATGTGTGGTGTGGGGGAGGGAGGGGTTACAGGGAAGGGATTGTGCATCTGCGGGAGAGTAGCCTGCTGGCTTAGGGCATGGGGAGCCATTCCCGTAGAAAGCCAAGCGTGGAGAGAACCAGAACAGGATTGGGCCCCTCAGACCTCCTCCCCCCTGGCTGGGTTCTTTGCCCCCCAATCTGCAGTTGGTGGTGGTTGATGAAGGATTAGGCGAGGCGTTCAGTGGGTTTTTATATTCTCAATTTCTTATTTTGATTCTGATTTCATTTACTACTTTTATTTGATTGATTGATTTATATTTTATTTTAACACTCTTATTTTATTTATTTTGCACACAGACCTCCTTCCCCCTCACAGCTTTTGCATATTTTTTTGGGTTGATTTTCTTGATTTCAGCCAGCTGAGATTCTTGACATGGGTGTGCTTTCGTAGTTAATTATTCATTTATTTGTTTTTACTTTTTATCTTAACATTTTTGCTCTTTATTTTTTGTTATGTATTAAGTTTAACTTAGTATTCCTCCTGCAGTACTCAGTTCCCAATATGGCCCACAGTGCTGCTGTTTCCACTCAGGTCCCCCCCCCCAACATGGAAATGAAGACTTGAGATTGTTGTTCAGTGATGGGGTAGCTAAGGGGTGGTTGATGGAAATCGTCCCAGCCTGCTTGGACTGGACTGGTTCGTGTCCTTGGGCTTAGCAGTCACTGGCATCCACGTTTCACAGCCAGAAGGCGACGCTCTCCTCAATGAGTTTTCAGAAGTGTTCAATGGGACCTTGGGACAGTATGTGGGGCTGCCTATATCTTTTAGCCTTGACCCACAAGTTACGCCCATCCGGGTCAAGCCACGACGTGTACCTTTCGCTCTCAAGCCTAAGGTTGATGAACAATTGGACAAACCGATCGCACAAGGGAGCCCGTGGACAAGGTTAAGTGGGAGACTCCCAGCGTAATGCCCATCAAGCCTGACGGGTCAGTTCGTATCTGTGCGGACTATAAGTGCACGATAAACAAGGCACTTCAACAGCATGCGTACCCTGTTCCTGTCGTTCACCACTTGCTGCACTCGCTAGGAGGGGGCAAGGTTTTTGCAAAACTCGACCTTGCTCAGGCATACCAGCAGCTGCCAGTAGACGACGCCACGGCCGAGGCACAGACGATCGTCACACACCGTGGGGCCTTCCGTTGTCGTCGGTTGCAGTTCGGGGTCAGCGTAGCACCAGGGATTTTCCAGAGCTTGATGGAGTGGCTCCTACAGGGTCTGCCAGGTGTCGTCCCCTATTTCGATGACGTGCTCATCTCAGCGGAGACAACGCAACAGCTTTTTGATCGTCTTAGAGCTGTCCTGACCAGGTTCCAGGAAGCGGGCCTCAGGGTAAAAAGAGAAAAATGCCAGATCGCTGTACCACAGGTTGAGTTCCTGGGGTACCTGGTTGACAGCTCCGGCATCTACCCCACGACAACGAAGGTCAAGGCCATCCAGCAGGCTCCCGAACCAAATAACAAGAGAGACCTTCAGGCTTTCCTAGGCCTATTGAACTTTTACAACATGTTCCTGCTGCATAAGGCGACCACCACTGAGCCTCTCCATCAGCTTCTGGACAAAACAGCATCGTGGAGGTGGGGCTGACGGGAGGCCGCCGCATTTGCTGCTGTGAAAACCTTATTAACATTGTTAATGTCGTTCGGCCCGTTCTCAGCCACAATTTCCCTGACAGCCGGGAGGCCCCTATTGCTTACTTCTCACGAACCTTGTCATTGGCGGAGAGGAACTATAGCCAGCTTGACAAGGAGGTGCTGTCACTCGTGGCAGGCATCAAACGCTTCCATGAATACCTTTATGGCAGGGATTTCGACCTCGTCACGGATCACAAGCCTCTCCTGGGTATCCTGGCTGGTGACCGCCCGACTCCGCAGGTATTGTCGCCATGAATGATGCGCTGGACAGTCTTTCTTGTGGCTTACAACTACCAGCTCCTGCACTGACCTGGTAATGTTTTAGGGCACGCTGACGCCCTTAGCCGCTGCCCCTTGCCGGCATTGGTCGAAGATCCAGCGCCCTCCTCAGAGGTACTCCTGATTGAGGAACTGCCTGCAACTCCCCAGTCGGCATCTGACATCGCCCTCCATTCCTCCAAGGATTGCACCATCACCCGTGTTCTCAACTGGGTGTGGAATGGGTGGCCGAAAGGTCCAACTGATCCAGAGTTTCAGCTTTTCGAGACTTCCGGTTGGACCCCGAGCTGCACAGTCGGGAGAAACCCAGTGTAAGGCTTCAAGGCCAAAGTTTAAAAGCAAACCTAGCCTGAAAGAATAGCCGCTCTCAACTGATTCTGTTTCGCTATCAGAGTGTAGCAGTGGCCCAAAGGGGCCACAATGAATATACCTTTATTAATCATTGAATATGGTTATAATAGAAATGTTATGGTAACCTGTTTCTTTAAGAAAACTGATGATTCTTTGCAAGAGACCTTCCCTACTGGGAAAGAAGGACAGCAAATACGTCAATCACATTCATAAGCTAGAACATAAGTTGATACATAGAACAAAGGCCTAACACAGATTCCCATGCACGCAAACTAACGAAGATGTAACAGATCGGTGAGAACCAAGGTTTACTTAGAAATGCTTATTACGCATGCGTATTAGATTAGGTAATGTACATGCGTACTAAACTGAAATGAGATAATGAAATATGATTGGTTAATTTGAATTCCTTTGTTTGAAATGTTATAAAGGGCCTTTTGCCCAATGCAACAAGAGCACGGGTGTCACTCAAAATGCCACCCAAAAAGATAAGAAATACTGTGAGGGAACCAACTTATGAAAGCTCTGAAGGAGAGGAAAATGGGAATCCTCAGAGGGAAGAGCAGAGTTTAGAGGGATTTTCTAATATTCCATCTGAGGCAGAAGATCCAAAATTCTCTGTAGAATTTGAAAAGTGGAAATTGGAACAAGAATATAAATTTCAATTAGAAAAAGAAAGAATTAGAGCTGAGCAGGAAAGGAAAAAGAAAGAATCAAAGCTGAGCAGGAAAAAAAAAGATTTAGAGCAGCACTTTTCCCCAGGATGAGGAGGAACCATGGAGTCCTCTTTGGGTTCGGTCAGTCAAATCCACCTAACAGTTCCCTCATTCAGCTCACATTTTACCAGCTTCCTCACATAAATATCACAGAGGACTTTGTCAAAAGCCTTACTGAAATCGAGATGCACTATTTCCACAGCAGTCCCCTGATCCACAAGGTCTGTAACTCCATCCAAAAAAAGGGGAGGAGAGATTTACTTGTTTTTGAGAAAGCCATGCTTTCAATCTGTGTGTTTATGTTGTGATATCTTCAGATAAAGGGCACATAAATTTTAAAAATGATAATAAATAAGGATATTGGCAAGCCGGAACATGTGCAAAGGAAGGCGATTTACGTATTTATTTAATTTGTAAACCTCCCGACCCAGTGGTGCAGACTTGAATAAAATATTGGTGGGGGGCCAGGTAAGGCCCGCCTTGCACAATCAATCACATGATGCATGCATGCCATTTGAATGGCAATGCCTATAATGGCAGCGACTGTTTGAAAAAAGTAGTATTTTGAGCCCATGGTTCAATTTCCCAGCAGCTCCCCTTGCCCCTGAGAACAATTCTAGCATTTCATCTCCTCTACATGTGGCATTGTTCAGCAGTGGGAAAAGTTACCTCTTCACACCAGATGTCCACTTGGTACGGCCCTTTCCAGGTTTGTCTTTCATTTGTTCTCCTATGTGTGTTGCCAGTAGAAGTCACAATTCTGTGAGTATTCTAGGTGGTGCAGAAAGCACCTAGAAGCTCCCTAGAGGTTGAAGTGCCGATCAAACTTCAGTTTTGCAATCTATAAATTCCAATTAGCAGTACTGGGAGTGGTTCAGATTCTGGGGCAGTGCTTTTGGCCAGCAAAGGGTGTCACAGGGCCAGCCTACTTTCCCTTTAAAGCAAACTTGGGTCTCCGGATGTTTTTGGACTACAACTCCCATCATCCCTAGCTAGCAGGACCACTGGGAAAGGATGATGGGAACTGTATCTGGGAATGGCTGGGGACCCAAGTTTGGTAAACCCAGCTTTAAAGCAACTTTTGTGTTTGGCCCGCAAAGATGGGACCTGTCCACGTTTGTATTTTCTTGTATTTTGTTTACATCACGACCTTTGTGCATTTATTTTTTTTTTAAGAGGGCAAATTGAAAGAGAAATTATATGACACGTTGCAGAATAATAAAAGATTGCATTTGAAAAAAAAGCACAAACTGGGTTGTGGCCTCCTCAAATGTTTTATTGGGGGTGGGGGCAAAGACCCCTAGGCCTTTAAAGAGTTGGTGCCTATTCCCTACACCCATAGGCCTCAGGATTGTTACAACATAAAAACACAAAGCACCACATTTTTTAAAAAATAAAACTTTATTTAAATTCAAACTTTACATTTTCAAAAAATTACATAAAAAGTTACATATACAAAACATACATTGTACACCACACTTCACTCCCTCCCCCCCACCCTCACTGGTTCCCCTCTCCCCCACTATTGCTTCTCAGCCTTCCCATTAAAGCATTTATATCAATCCTTATTCTATCTGCATGCCCTTATATCTTTTTATTTTTTCTTTATCACAATTATTATTTTTAAAGAAAAATTATTATATTTCATACAAAAAAAAAACAGAATACAAAATACAAACACCGCACACACTACAAACCTAAAAAGAAAAGAAAAAGAAAAAATACACATAAAAACACTTGACTAAACAACAAAAATTCAAACATCAAAAATACAACAAATAAATTCTTTAGCATCCTCAAACTTGTTTGATTCTTACTTAATGGACTTCCTCCCATCCTCTGTGCTGCGTTCATTTCAAATTTACTTTAGTAACTTTATAACAACTTTAAATCATCATAAACAATTAATCTATTCCTAATCTATCATCTTATCTCTTCCTTTATAAACTTATATCATGCCTATACAAATCAACAATTCTAGCAATTATATCCTACTTTTTCTAAAAACAATTCATGCTGTCACCATTAATTCAGCTGTTTTCCAGTTCATTTCTTTATCACAATTATTTGAGCCTTTACCATTCTGCCAAGAGATCGGCTTTCTCAACATACAATTTAATATAATCCTTAAATAACTTCCAATTTCTCTCTCTCTCCATTTCACTTATCCCTTTTATTCCTCATATTTGGATGCCAAATTATAATATGTCAACATTTTTAATTGCCAATCCTCTTTATCTGGTACTCTTTGTGATTTCCAATTTTTTGCTATTAATAACCTTGCTGAAACTGTAGTATACATAATTATAAGTATCTTTTGCATGGATATCCCTGCCCACCATACCTAAGGGGAATGTCTCCACATTTTTCTTGAATGGATATTTGATCATTTTCTTTAGTTCTTTGTATATCATCTCCCAGAACGGTTTGATTTTGTTACAATACCACCACATATGCATGTAAGTGCCTATTTCTTTTTACATTGCCAACATTGGTTATTTATGCTTTTGTACATTTTGACCAGCTTGACTGGTGTCAGATGCCACCTGTATTGCGTCTTTGGTATGTTTTCTTTGATATCATAGTTCGGTGTCAGTTGGCTATCCCTCTTCCATATGTTTTCCCAATTTTCCAACATAATTGGTTTTCCCATATCCTGCCCCCATTTTATCATAGATTCCTTAACTTGCTTGTCTTCTGTTTCCCATTTTAGCAATATGTAATATAAAATTTTTATATAATCTTTTTCCTTGTCCAATAATATTTCTTGTAATTTTGATTTTTCTTTTTCAAATCCATTTTTTTTAATCTTCGTGGAATCTCTGATTGATTTGAAAATATTGAAGCCAACTACTTAGATTTTTTTTTATTTCACCGTATTCTTTTAATTTTAGTTCACCTTCCTTTTCTTCTAATAATTTTTTATAAGTTGGCCAATTTATATCCATATTTCACTTTTTTACACTCACAATCTCCAGGGGGGATAGCCACCAGGATGTTTTTGGTTCAAAGTATCTTTTATATTTTAACCAAACTCTATACAGTGATTTTCTTATTATATTATTCATGAACACATTTTGTTTGTTTATTTTTTCCTTCATACCAGTGCCATCCAAAGCCTAGCCCATCACTCTCCAAGTCTAATAAATCGTTGTTATTTAATTCTATCCATTCCTTTATCCAAGATAACGCTGCCGCATCGTGGTAGAGCTCTAGGTCTCATAACCCAAACCCACCTCTTTCCCTGTGGTCAATTAAATTTTTATGTTTAATTCGAGGTTTCTTACCATTCCATATAAATTTAGAAATATCTTTCTTCCATTCTTTGAAATAACCCGTCCCTCCTATCAATGGTAGATTCTGGAATAGATAAATCATTTTAGATAGTACCCACATTTTGACAATTGAGATTCTGCCTAATAAAGAAAGTTTTAATTTCGACCATATTTCCAATTTATTTCTTATTTGTTTTCATTTTTCCACATAATTTTCTTGTGCCAAATCTAAGCTTTTGATCGTCATTTGAATGCCTAAATACTTTATTTTCTTTGAAATTTTTAGTCCCGAAAGCTCTTGTAGCTCTCTCTCTTTTCTCTATCTTCCATGTTTTTCACAAGCATGTTTGTTTTATCATAATTGATTTTCAAACATGCAACTTTACCATATTCATTTATCTTCATTAATACATTCGGGATGCTATTTAAAGGGTCCTCTGTTGTTATGAGTATGTCTTCGGCAAAGGCCTTAATCTTATGTTTCTTTTTCCCTATCACCACCCCCTTTGTTTTTTCGTCTTCTCTTAAATTTTTTAACAAGATTTCTAAAACAATTCTAAAGAGGAGCGGTGACAGGGGACAAACTTGCCATGTCCCTCTATTTATATTTATGCTTTCTGTTAGTTTATTTGGTTTGTTATAGCCTTGCTCTTTGGTTCTCATATATAGCCTTGAATGCCCTTTCAAATTTGTCTCCTAGATTTATTTCTTTTAATACTCTCCTCATAAACTGCCACGAGACCCTGTCAAATGCTTTTTCTGCATCTAGTGACATTATTGCAGCTTGTTTTCCTCTGTTATTTTCTAGACATTCCATTATATTTATTATGTTTCTTATATTTTCCTTAGCTTGTCTTCCTTTCACAAAGCCTACTTGGTCTTTATGTATTATCTCATCCAATGTATTACTTAGTCTGTTAGCTAATATTTTGGCAAAAAAATTGTAGTCACAATTTAGCAACGATATTGGCCTGTAATTTTTAGGCAGTTCTAAGTCAGCATTCTGTTTTGGTATTAGCGTTATCAATGCCTCTTTCCACAATGTTGGTATTACTCCATTCATAAGGCTGTTATTCATTAACTCTTTCAATGGTGGCAGTATAACTTCCTCTAAGCTCCTATAGTATTCAATTAGTAACCCATCTGGGCCTGGTGCTTTCCCTTTCTTCATTTCTTTAATTGTTTCCTTTATTTCTGTTGGGGTAATTTCTTTATTCAGCATACTAACTTTTTCTAATGATAATTTCAGTAATTTGTATTTTAGCAAAAACTCATCAATCTCTCTTTCCTGTATCACTTCCTTTTGATATAATAATTTATAATATTCTTCAAAGATTTTCATAATTTCATTTGTTTTATTTATAATTTTCCCATCTACTTTAATCTTAGTTATTAGTCTTTCATTTCTTCTCTTATTTATTTGCCAACTCAATAGTTTGCTGGGTTTATTAGCCCATTCAAAATTCCTATATTTCCAAAACTGAATTTGTTGCTCCATTTCCTGGTCAATAATCTTTTCGTATTGTGCTCTTAAAATTTTTATTTCATGATCTATTTCTTTTTCACCAGTTTTATATAGTGCTTTTTCCTTATTTTTTACTTCTTCTAATAGACTTACTTTATTTTTCCCCTTATTTCTTTTATTTACAGCATTTTGTTGCATAAAATACCCCCTCACCACTGCTTTCACCGCATCCCACACTGTTTTTAAGTCTACCTCTCCATTGTTATTTAGTTCAAAAAATTCTTTCATTATTTCCTGTGCTCCTTTTAAATTTTATTATTATTCAGTAAAAACATGTTTAAACTCCCAATTTTTTGACTTTCTCTTGTTTTTCTTCATCGAGTATCATCGTTACTGGGTTATGATCCGAAAATGTTAGGGGTCCAATCTCTATTTTTTGTATATTTAATGACAACTCTTTTGGTATCCAAATTCCATCAATTCTACTCGCAGATTGGTGCCTGTTTGAAAAAAAGTAAATTCTTTTTTTATGGGGAATTTATGCCTCCATGCATCCACCAGATCAAAATTTTCCATCATTTCCAAAAACATTTTTGGTAATTTTTTTCCTTTTTTTCTTTACAGTTGTTGTTTTATCCAATTTAGGGTTAATAACTCCATTCAAATCCCCCATGATTATTATCCTTTCTCCCACATAAATCATTGTTTTTCCAATTTTTTAAAGAATGCAACTTTACTCCCATTAGGTGCATATACACCGACCCAGAACCATCTTTTCCCTTCTACTAGCGTTTTAACTATTACTATTCTACATTCTTTGTCATTCCAAACTAGTTCTGGTTCCCATTAATTTTTTACATAGATCACAACCCCTATTTTCTTTCTTTAGTGTGATGAGATGAATTCTAATCCTAATTTATCATTTTTTTAATACTCTTTCATGTTTTTTATTTATATGAGTTTATTGGAGACAAATGATGTCCCATCTTTGTTTTCTTAGGGTATGGGTTATCCTATTTCTCTTCTTTTTGTTATTCAAACCATTTATGTTCCAGCAAATGGACTTTAATTTCATGTTTATTGATTACAGTATAAATGCTTTTAATGTGTTAAGAATATCAAAAAGAAAAAAGAAAAAACAAGCAAAAAAACACTTTTAAAACAAACTACTCAATCAAAGGTAGAGGTTAATGAACTGGATATGTGGTTCACGTGCTGTTTAATCTCTTTGCACTCCCTCGTCTTCCTCTTCTTCTACTGCTTCATATTCCGCATCGGTCTCAGCGTTTCCTTCTGCTTTTTCTTCATCCTGGTTATATCTCTGATCCTTAGTTGATTTTATTTTACCTCTGCCCAGTTCCTGTGCATAGGTTCTATGAAATCTTTCCGGTTCCATCACTGTCTCAAACTTTATTCTCTTTCCCTTAAAAGAAAATGACAATCCTTCTGGGTATTCCCATCGAAAGAAGATTCTTTTGGCTTTTAAAGCTCTTGTTATAAATTGGTAATTCCTTCTCTTCTGAATCAATCTGGGAGAGATTTCCTTTAGAATTACTATTTCTTCTCCATCTATCTTTAATTTCTTCTTCTCTTTTGTTTGTAAAATTTTATTCCTCATCCACATCGTTGTGAACGTCACTAAGCAATCTCCAGGCCAATTATTAATCTTTGCTTTTTTTAGAATTGATCCTGAAGGCCTTTTCTATATGCATTTCCACCTCTTGGTCCTCTAATTCCAGCCATTTCGCCAACTCAGTCGCCATCCTTGCCTCTATTTCTTCATTTGGTTTTTCTGGGATATTCCTAAATCTCCAAAGTTTTTTCGCGCAACTGCATCTGCATCATAGCTAACGCATCATGTGTTGCCTCCTGCATCATTTTCTGTTCTTCCATTTCCTTTATTTTTTCTGAGTCCATTTTTCCTTCTTTTTTATCTTTGGAGAGTTTTTTCACAGTATGTTCTGTTATTTGATTCTTAGTCCGCATATCCTGTATGGCCTTTTCAGATTGAATAGCCTTTTCCTCCACTTTTTTCAGATGTTCTTTGATTTCTTGCTTTTCTTTTTCATTTGCTTCCAATTTCCCTTCCATTTTTTCTATCTTCCCCTCCAGTCCTTTGAATCTGTCATTCATCTCATTCATTTCAAACACCACATTTCAAAAGGGCATTAGATCTCAATCAGCCAAAGGCCTGGATAAAAAGGTGCAGACTTGCATGGCTCCTAAAGCTGTATGATGGTTTTTCCGACCTTTGAATGGATTCTTTGATGGGAAGTGAGATGGTGTCTGTGACTAAAGCTCTTTCCACATTCCCCACACTGGAAGGGTTTCTCCCCTGTATGAATTCTTTGATGGGAATTGAGAGTGGAGCTATCAGTGAATCTCTTTCCACATTCCACACACTGATAGGGTTTCTCCCCTGTATGAATTCTTTGATGGGAAGTGAGATGGAGCTCTGACTGAAGCTCTTTCCACATTCCACACACTGATAGGGTTTCTCCCCTGTATGAATTCTTTGATGGGAAGTGAGACTCTCCTTCTTACTGAAGCTCTTTACACATTCCACACACTGATAGGGTTTCTCCCCTGTATGAATTCTTTGATGGGAAGCGAGATGGATGTTCTTCCTGAAGCTCTTTCCACATTCCACACACTGGATAGGGTTTCTCCCCTGTATGAATTCTTTGATGGGAAGTGAGATAGGAGCTCTGACTGAAGCTCTTTCCACATTCCACACACTGATATGGTTTCTCCCCTGTATGAATTCTTTGATGGGAAGTGAGATGGATGTTTTCCCTGAAGCTCTTTCCACATTCCACACACTGATATGGTTTCTCCCCTGTATGAATTCTTTGATGGGAAGTGAGATGGATGTTCTTCCTGAAGCTCTTTCCACATTCCACACACTGATAGGGTTTCTCCCCTGTATGAATTCTTTGATGGGAAGTGAGATGTGAGCTCTGACTGAAGCTCTTTCCACATTCAAGCACTGATAGGGTTTCTCCCCTGTATGAATTCTTTGATGGGAAGTGAGAGAGGAGCTCTGAGTGAAGCTCTTTCCACATTCGAAGCACTGATAGGGTTTCTCCCCTGTATGAATTCTTTGATGGGAAGTGAGATGTGAGCTATGACTGAAGCTCTTTCCACATTCCATGCACTGATAGGGTTTCTCTCCTGTATGAATTCTTTGATGGGAAGTGAGAGAGGAGCTATGACTGAAGCTCTTTCCACATTCCACACACTGATAGGGTTTCTCCCCTGTATGAATTCTTTGATGGGAAGTGAGAGAGGAGCTATCAGTGAAGCTCTTTCCACATTCCACACACTGATGGTTTCTCCCCTGTATGAATTCTTTGATGGGAAGCGAGAGAGGAGCTCTGAGTGAAGCTCTTTCCACATTCTACACACTGATAGTGTTTCTTCCCTGTATGAATTCTTTGATGGGAAGTGAGACTGTGGCTGTAACTGAAGCTTTTTCCACATTCCATGCACTGATAGAGTTTCTTTCCAATGAGATTCTGTTGATAGGAAGTTGAATGGGAGCTCTGACTGCAGCTTTCTCCACACTCTGAATTTTTACATGGCTTCTCCTCTCTGGGGATGTTATAATGGTCACCCTTTTTTTCGATTTCCAATTCGTCACAATCTGCAATGGAGACAAAAAGGGATTAGAGCAAGGGTCAGCAACCTTTTTTAGCCGTGGGCTAGTCCACCGTCCCCTGGACCACTTGGTGGGCCGGACTATATTTTTTTTGGGGGGGGGGAAATGAACGAATCCGTATGCTTTTATATAAAAGCACACATTATACTCATGTAAAAACACTGATTCCCGGACCTTCTGCGGGCTGGATGTACGTGATTGGGCCGCATCTGGCCCACGGGCCTTGTGTTGCCTACCCCTGGATTAGAGTCTCAGGAACAAATGGAGAAGAACTGAAGGGAGTTAGGTGTGTGTTCATTACCTGTGTTGTTTGTCATTAACCAACATATTTATTATTAGATTCTGATGAGTTGTTGAATGTTGCTTTGTTTGATATACAGTAGTGGTCAAAATTGTGGAAGCCTTTTGGGAAAAAGTGTATTTCAGAGGTTTGATGGCTCATAACACTACTTTTTCTGGAGTAATATAAAATTATATATCAAAGTTTGTTAAATTAGCTGTATGCTATCAAACGTTATAGCCAAATAACCAGAAAAAGGAAGCACAACTTGCTTAGGTTGACTTTTGTCAGTGTGTTATGTGATTGCTATCAATTTGGCTTTTTGTGTTCTTTTATTTAGTGAGGTTGTAGAACATAATAAAATTATAGAAATGGCATATAGAGTTGACTGGTCACCCAGAAAGCGATGTAAAATAGTACTATTAAGTGACAAAGGCTACATTTATGAATAAATTATAAGACAGATTGGGGAAAACTTAACCAAAGCTGGCATTTCTATATTTTTAAAGAGGTATTAGGAGACTCAGTCACTCCAAAATCAGAATGGTAAAGGCAGAAAAAGGTGCACAAAGGCAAGTGACGATCCAAGAATGGAGAGACTGTCCCTACATGACAGAAGAAAATCATCTGGGTGTATACAAGATGACATGGCAAATGTAATGTGAAGTTGAGTGGAAGGACTGGTCTAAATGTTATAATTCTAATGAAAAAGCCATTGTTATCTCTCAAGCAAAGGTTGAAAAGATTGAACCCATGTTAACTGGACAGAAGAACTGTCAGGGTCTTGCCCTCCCCTGCCAACCAGCAGGACCCTGCCAGGCTGGCGCTGGGTGGTTATCGGCAGCCCCAGCCTCTGCTGTCGACAGACACGTCTTCCAGTGAGTCATCCAGCTCCTCCCCGGGGGAGGAGGAGTTACCCGTGAGCAGCCAGGTGGAGAGAGGTCTTCAGGATGTTGTACAGAGACCCAGCACCACCCTGCAGACTCAAGCAGAGGGGGAGACACCACTTCCGGTGCCTGTGCCGCGCAGAGGGGTCAGGGGACCTAGGGGGTGGCACTTTAGGGTGCCGAAACTCTGGTGTTGGCACCGCAACCGGAAAGGGGCAGTTTCGGATTCTGCTAGCGACTAGGTGGTCATGTTTTAGGGAAGCTCTGCACTGTACATAGTTTGCACAAAAAAAAACAGTTAAAAGATAAGACGGACTTTGTCTTTATTCATGAGCAGTGCTACGCGGACCTGACAGCAATCCGGAAGTCACTGAAGTTGCTCGAGTAGACGGCGCCATTGGAGAGGAGCAGCGATGTCTGACAAGGAGAGACATCTGGCCGCGCAACAGGCAGCTCAGCAGCTGGCAGCTGCGCAGCAGGCAGCGGCCGCACAGATTGACGATCTCCGGCAAAGGATGGCTGAGCTCAGGAACTAAAACGAGCAGTTGGAAGCGCATGTTAAGGAGCTCAATGTGAGGCTGGAAGAACGATGTCAGGTAGAGAGAGGAGCTGCAGCAATTCCCTTTGGGAGAAAGGTACCGGCTTTGGTCAGCAAGTTCACTGGGAACCTCTGAGAGTACCTGGGGTTCCGGACAGAGATAAATTATGCTCTGGAATTGCAAGAGCAGGAGTTTGCCAATGACGGGGAGAGGATTGTGTTCATTGTCTCTCACCTTAAGTTAAGGATGAGCTGAGCCATGGACCGCGGCCGGGAACGATGGATGCCTTGGTGAAAGTGGTGCTTTCGATTGGGGTACGTTCAGAAGCACG
The DNA here is from genome assembly GCA_900245905.1 of Lacerta viridis. Lineage (NCBI taxonomy): Eukaryota > Metazoa > Chordata > Lepidosauria > Squamata > Lacertidae > Lacerta > Lacerta viridis. The sequence continues at coordinate 28,639 of OFHU01000993.1, read as the reverse complement.
GGTGTGGGAAAGGCGGGAAGGGAAGGCGGAGGGGTTCTCTGGCAACCATTACCAGGGAAGAATTCCTGGCAACATGCCTACACAGGGCGCTTTGCCAGCGCTCCCACAGCAGGAACCAATGAAACTTGGGAGTGCCCGTGAACAGGAACTTTCAAATGCAGCAACGTCCAGAGAGGCGGAGGAAAAAGGCGGGAAAGGTGCCCAGAAATGCTTCATATGCTATCTTCTTGAACACCTGGCCAAATCCTGCCTGCAATGTCAAGCTTGGCAGGGGATGGCTGCAACGACCATCAAGGAGGAGGGGGCAAGTGGCCCGGAGCCGGGAAATGACGATGCCTGGCTGCACAAAGTTCTTCGGGGCGGCAGTCAGGCCAGCCAACAGTGAACGCCCCTAAGGAGGAGACTGCCACGCCACCATATCCCCCGAGGGCAGGAATTGTTCTGAAGTTGGTGCTCAAGCTCCCTAATGGGCACCCCCTAGAGGCAGAAGCATTAATTGACTCAGGAGCGCCGGCGGACTTCATGAGCAGGGGCTTTGCCTTGGAGCATCAGATTCACTTGCTTCCTTTGGATTTCCCGCTGCTGGTCACCACCATCGATGGAAGAGAGTTGCTAGGAGGGGAGGTGGTGGAACAAACACTACCCATGAGGATGCGCATCTCCAGGCACTCAGAAGTCATAGCGTTTAATGTGAAAACTCTTGTGGGAACCCCCATCATCCTTGGGATGAGTTGGCTGGACCTCCATGATCCAGTAGTGGGGTGGCATCAGAGATCGCTCACCTTTGGGTCATCACACTGCATGGAGAATTGTTTAGAGGATGTCAACCCTTTGGTGAGAGGAGCCACGGCAGCGACGGTGCAGTTGGAGAACACCAGGGGCATTCCATCGCAATATGAGGATTTTAAGGACGTTTTCTGTGAGAAGGAGGTGGACAAGCTACCTCCCGATCAGCCATATGATTGCCTGCAGGGAAGTTGTACTCCATGTCTGAACAGGAACTCCGGGAGTTGAGGGAGTTCATAGACAAGAACCTGCAGTGGGGCTTCATCAGAGAATCCAAGGCAGTAGGTGGCAGCACAGTGTTTTTCGTGGACAAGAGGGGGACTACTCAAAAAAGGCTCGTAGTTGATTTCAGAATCGTGAACAGCCTCACTTAGCCTATCACTTTCCCCATGCCTCGGATCAACGACCTGTTGATGGTGGTGAGGAAGGGGAGGATCTTCACCAAGCTGGACCTCAGGGGAGCATATAACCTCATACGAGTACGCGAGGGGGATGAGTGGAAGAACACTATCTTCACTCCTCTGGGGGCATTTGAATACTTAGTTATGCCCTTTGGTTTACAAGCGGGATCTCAGTACTTTCAAGCATTCATGCATCACGTGCTGGGACCCCTACTGTATAAGAACTGTGTTTGTTTCCTGGACGATATATTGATATTTTCCAAGAATGAGGCTCAGCACGAGCAGCATGTCAGGCAGGTACTGGCCAAGTTGAAGGAGCACCAGCTGTATGCCAAGTTGGAGAAGTAGCCGAATTTGCTTATAACAACTCAGTCCATGTCTCCACAGGAATGACCCCTTTTATGGCCAACTATGGTTGCCACCCCAGAGCCTTTCCTGGGGGGGGGGAGCCCAGTGTCCCAGCCGCAGAAAATTTTGCTGAGCAGATGCAGGCGGTGCACAGGCAGCTCAAGAGACCCTGGAGAGGGCCAAGGCCACATACAAGAGGGTGGCAGATGAGCACCGCAGGGAAGGGGAGGTCATCCGGGTGGGGGACAAAGTGTAGCTGTTGTCCAGAGGACTGCCCACCAGGGGGAGATGCAGGAAGTTAGAGCATCGCAAACTGGGACCCTTTGAGGTCATTGAGCAGGTCAATCTGGTAGCTTTTAAGCTCTTTGCGACAGTACACCATGAGGATTCACCCCGTCTTCCACAGGTCCCTGCTCTCTCCGCATCGGGAGGGTCATCGCTTTCACGGGGAGGGTGGGATACCACCCACACCTCCGAGCATGGAAGAGAGGGAACTCTGCAATGAGGTAACCGAGATCTTGGACTCCAGGTGGAATGGGGGCAGGGTGGAATACTGGGTGGCCTGGAAGGGGGCCACATCAGAGGACAAGACGTGGGTATCCTCTGATCAGATCACAGAGGAGTATCTCACAGCTGAGTTTCATGCCCTCTATCCCCACAAACCAGTGCCCCCAGAAAGTCTTTTGCGGGACGTCTGCACCATAACGGATGAAGAGGAGGAGTTCTGGGGTTTCCCGTCCACGACAGAGGGGGCAGGCAGCGGGACCGCGGTCTCTTCCGCTGAATAGAATGGGTCGTGGGGGTCCTCATCTCCTCCATTTGCGCATAGCGAGTGGGAGGCAGTCTTCGCTCCCACAGGGGACGAAGACACAGACTTTTTGGGATTTTTCTCCTCTCCTGAGAATGCCTCGACTGGGGGGGGGTGAGGGGGGTGTCAGAGTCCTGCCCTCCCCTGCCAGCCTGGTGCTGGGTGGTTATCGGCAGCCTCTGTTGTCGACAGACACGTCTCCCAGCGAGTCATCCAGCCAGGTGGAGAGAGGTCTTCAGGATGTTGTACAGAGACCCAGCACCACCCTGCAGACTCAAGCAGAGGGGGAGACACTGCTTCCGGTGCTCGCGCCACGCAGAGTGGTCAGGGGACCTAGGGGACAGCACTTTAGGGTGCCGAAACTCTGGTGTTGGCACCGCAACCGGAAAGGGGCACTTCTGGATTCTGCTAGCGACTAGGTGGTCATGTTTTAGGGAAGCTCCGCACTGTACATAGTTTGCAAAAGAAAAACAGTTAAAGGACAAGATGGAATTTGTCTTTACTCATGAGCAACGCTACGCGGACCTGACAAGAACAATGGGACAGTGTTATTTGGAGCGATGCGACCCAAATCTCCTTGCTTGGAAGTGATGGCATGAAATACGCAAGAAGAATCAGAGAAGATTTACATCCTACTTGTATTACACCAACCGTGAAACATGAAGATAGTGTGATGATCTGGGGTTGTATGGCAGCAAAAGGTGTGGGCAGAATTTGTGTCATTAATGGGAATGTAAATGCGGCCAAAATGCATGAATGAAATACTTGAGCCCAAACTGAAGCGTTCCACAGGTGATATTTTCCCAGATTCTGAACCATGTATATATTTGTATATAACTATTTATTTATTTTCTATATCAACAGGATTCAGCTCCATGTCATGTTGCTGCTGTGTGCAAAAGGTGCTTTCAAGACAATCCTATTCCACTGCTGGAATTGACTGGGAATAGCCCAAACTTTAACCCAATTGGAAATGTCTGGTTCCGACTAAAGAAACTTGTTAGTCAGAAGCAACCCAGCAATAAAGCCCAATTAACAGAGGCAATAATTCAGTCTTGGTTTCACATTATTACAGCTGCAGAACTAAAAACTTGGTTCAGTTCATGGGAAGGCATTGTAAGGCCATAATTAAAGCTAAAGGTTACCAATGGTTACCAAACGTTTCACGGTTTTTCTTTGTGACTGCTGTTCTAATAAATACTCCTTCATAAAAGTCATTGCATTACATTCTTCATTAAATTATGTTGCGGTTGATATATAATTTTATGGTATTACTCCACACAAATGTGTTGTTATAATCCATCAAACCTCAGAAATACACTTTTCACAAAAGGTTTCCACAATTTTGGCCACTAGTATAAGTTGTTCATTTTAAAGTTAATGTTCTTTTTATATGGGATCAGATTATTATTATTTATGTTTCATGTTTATATATGTGTTGGAAGCTGCCCAGAGTGGCTGGGGCAACACAGCCAGATGGGCAGGGTATAAATTAAAATTAAAATTATTACTACAGTGGTACCTCGATTTAAGAAGAGTCCTGTTCCGGAAAAGATTAAGTTTGTAAACTGAGTGACCACTGTATTACAATCATCAGCATCATCATCATCATCATCATCCTCACTGCTACTACTACCTGAGATTCAATAAGCCTGGCTCTTCTCTGGGATGGATTTTGTTTGGCCCAGTCATGGCATCCCCTCCATCTCCAATGTCAGTCGTCTCTTTGGTCAACCCAAGACTGACAGGAGCAAAAACAAAAACAGAAAACCTGAAGCTACTTATCTTTCCTAACAATTCTGAAGCTGACATTTAAGATGGCCTGGGCAGTTCAGAGCAGCCCAAACATGGTAGGAAAAGGAATAATTTGAGGAAGATTGTTAAAAAAAAATCCTGTGAGCTCTGTGAAAATATATGAGGTTGGTCACATAGAGGTATTTTTGAATTTCCAGGCAGATAGGACGATCCCACAGGGAGCCTTACCAAGAGAGGCCACGATCCCACAATTCTCCTCCATGACGTCCTTATGCAGAGCTCTCTGGTCAGGATCCAGCAACGCCCACTCCTCGTCCGTGAAACGAACAGCGACATCTTCAAAGCACACTGGACCCTAAAAGAAAAAGGGAAATGTCCTCCTCTGAGACAGCATCAATATGATCTGCTACACAATGCTCTTGTTTCCTTCCTGTAAATTGCGGTGTTGTTTCAATAGGATTGCTTTGCTGCACATTTTAATTCTGGGTGCTTGTTTTATTCTTCATTTTAATTATGGGTGTTCATCTTTGTGCAAATAGGTGGTACTCCACCTTGTGTTTTCCAAGTCATTCTGCCTACGCAAGCATTCCAGTTTCCCTGATGTAAGGATCCACTTTCTCCTCTCCTTGTGATCTGTTCTGGGGAGTTCCCTCCCAATGCCCTACAGCCAATTTCAAAGGGGTTCATGGGGGCATGGAGAGGGAGAGAAATGGGGGGCAGGCCCCATTTTGCAGCAGATGGGGCTGGTTAGGTGAATCCAGGCACTATTTTTTCTCATTTGTCCACTGCTTAGAAACCAATTTTAGCATTCAGTGATCGATCTAGAAATAAAATAAGCCTATTTTGGATGGCCATCTGTCTTGGATGATCTAGCAGAGATTCCTGCAATGCAGGGGGTCTCCTGGCTCTGAGAGACAAGCAGGGAGGGTGGCTTCTGGCAAAAGGAGAGGGAACCACCGGTGGCTCCTCCTTATCCTGACTCACCTCTGCCTCTCGACCTCCCTCCTCCCACTCGCCTCCTTCCTCTTCTGCCTCTGATTCTGCACTGCATTCTGCCACAGAGTCTCCCAGCTCACTAAGCCCTGTTACCCCTTCAGCTTCTGACACCTCCTCTTCCCAGGCTTCTCCCTCTTCCCCCTCTGACCGCCCATCCTTCTTCTACCTCCACTTCTTGGGCTCTGAGCCATCTTCCCTTCCTGGTTCCCTGGCTGCTTCCTCCCACCATTCCTCTGTGCCCAACCAGTCCATGACATTGCTCCAGCCCTCGGCCTCTGTCCCCACAAGGCAGCTTCCCCTGACCTGATCTGGTTCCACAGCCACTGCTTCCCTTCTGCCCCCATGAAAAGACGGATCAGGAGGTCTTGCCGGCATCATTCTGTCACCTGCAAGAGAAAAAAGGTAAACAGGACGCCAGGAGTGTCTGCTTCTCTCACAGGTGAAACAGGGCATCTCTAACTAGATATGGGTTTTTGAGAAAGCCTTAGCTGCTGACAGAATTTGGGCGTTTGTGCCCATTTCATATGTTGTGCAGAAATACATCTCCCCTCCTCTGGACCTTTGTTCCCAATGGTCTCCCCCCAAAACAAGATGAAAAGAACCCACAGCTGAAGGGGAAAACCAACAGAATGAGACCAAACAGAGAAAACCCACCTTCTTCCTTACTCAGTGGCCTCTCTCTGGTGTCCAACGGAGGCCTCTCTGCTTCACCGGAATCCAGGTCCATTTCTGCAAAACGATCCTTTCCCTGAAAAAGAAACAAGGATTCAAAACAGAGAATGGGGAGAAATATTAGAAAGAGAATGACAAAGACTTGAAGGGTGTGAGATCTCATTCCATGGATGCTTTCCCCAAAAAAGGATGAGCCAGCATCAGCAGACCATTATGGGATGTTCTCTGTCCTGTTTGGAGCCCCTTGGGAGTATCCAGAGGAAAGTCTCTCTCACCTGCTTTCTCTCCTCTGCCTGACTCAGGAGGAAACCTTCGGCCAGGGCCACCGCCTGGGAACTGGTCTCCGCTCCGCATTCCCTCACCCAGCTCTCCATCTCCGGGGGAAGGACAGCCAGGAACTGCTCCAAGATCACCAGGTCCAGCATCTCAGCTTTCGTGTGCCTTTCTGGCTTCAGCCACTGGTGGCAAAAGTGGTAGAGTCGGCTGCAAACCTCTCGGGGTCCTTTGGCCTCCTGGCAGCAGAACTGCCTCAACTGCTGGCTCTGCACCTCTGAGCGGAGGGTGTCCTCCTCACCCAGGATCTTCTGCACTGGGTTTTCCCAGAATCCCCCACTGCTCCCAGTTTGGTTGACATGGTCTCTTTCTGTTCCAGGGCCAGATGAGTCTCGCTCATCCATCTGTGCTCCCAGGAAGCCTTTGAGAGATCAGAAGGAATCCTTGCTTCTGCCTGTCGTAATGAAAAGCTCTAGCAAATCCTACAAAGTAAACACATTGTTCTGTTAAAGAATTTGGAGGGTGGGGTGTGGGAATGGTTCCCTGAGCAAGCATGGAAGAGTGTTGCTGGGAACCAGGGCTGGACTGCACCGCATCCCAGACCATGAGCTATCTTTTTGAAAAGAAAGAGGCGGAGGAATAGGAGAAGAAATAAGTCTCTAGCCTTCTAGCAACTCAAAATGTGAAATTAATCAACTTGTTTTCTGCTGCCTTCCAGTCAATGCATGAAGTCAGAACCAACTGACAAGTGAATTGTTTGTATCTTGTGAAAAATGGATGCTTGGCTCTAGTGGGGGTCCTCACCCGGGGGTCCTCAGGAGTTGCTCCCCACCCCCACCCCCACTCCCCAATGCTTCTGCTTCTCTCTCCTTTTCTTGCACTTGGACTCTCTGCCGCTCTCCAGACAGACTCCTGGGGTGCGGTCTCTTTTTCTTTGCTCTGAGGGCCAGGTATGTATCTGGCCAACCCCTGAGGGCCAAGTGGGTGGGGCCAAAGACATCTCCCTTGAAATTTATTATTATTATTATTATTATTATTTTATTATTATTATTATTATTATTATTATTAATAATAATAAAAATAGCTTAATTCACACACACAGCCATTGATGTCAAGGTCCCTGGAGGCTCAGGGAGTAGCAGCGTCCATTTCCAGCTGCTGTACCAGCAACAATCCCTTTGGGACAGAGAGGATGTGGTCCTGGGATGCCTTGCTCTGGGTGCGAGGGGATTTCTGCACTGGAATCCGTGTGGAGCTGCCCTTGGAGATGATTGGGAAACTGGTCTGCAATGCAGCAGCCAGACTATGGGCTGGGATCCCTCTCTTTATTCCTGGCCTTTCTCTCCCACCTTAACTTCCTTCCTCCACGTGGGTTTTTTTTGGGGGGGGGGCTAGTCCACCTCCTCGTCCAGCTTTGGAAAACCATTTGCACATGTTTCCTCTGTTGTGCAATGACGCTGAGCGATGTCACACAGAGTTAAAGTTCTTGTTTAGGAAAAGAAGGGAGATTTTGTTTAAAGAAGGGAGTTTTTCTGAGTCATTTTATTCTGAAAGGCTGAATGAATTTGGGATCCTCTGATCTCCAGGAATGAGAGCGTTGCAGACCTCTTCCCTCCCTGGCAGGACCCTCTCCTCCCCCTGCATGAGCAGACCAGGCCCCCCAGGCTGGCATCCTCCCCTGCTGCAGCCCTGGGACCCCCACCGCCTCCCCACTGCACCCTCTGGGGGGAGAGAGAGAGGAGACTCACCAGATCCCAGGAGGGGACAGCCATGCAGCCCTTGCAGGAGAGGACTGGGGAGGGAGGGGCCTTGGCTCTGGAGGACCTGGCCCCCTCTTCCTTCCTGTCCTCTCTAGGAAGCCAGCTCAGTTCCCTTTAACCCTTGCAAAGCTGAGTCCACCCAGCTCAGCCCTCTCCCACTTGGCAAAAACCTTTTGGGCGGGGCCAAAGACATCTCCCTTGAAATATAGGTGGGGAGTTCCAAATTTTTTCTTGCCAGGAGGTTTTGCAGAGTCTCCAGTCGCTGGAGTATTTTCAGATACCACCCCCATATTTCCACCCCATATAGCAGCATTGGGGGTATTTTGCTGATATTAGGCCTTTCTGATTGGCGCCACCAGCTGGCCTCCTTTTGCATAGACGAATTTCACCATTGTGGTTCTGTTTGTTGTTGTTGTTCAGTCATTCAGTCGTGTCCGACTCTTCGTGACCCCATGGACCAGAGCACGCCAGGCACGCCTATCCTTCACTGCCTCTCGCAGTTTGGCCAAACTCATGTTAGTAGCTTCGAGAACACTGTCCAACCATCTCATCCTCTGTCGTCCCCTTCTCCTTGTGCCCTCCATCTTTCCCAACATCAGGGTCTTTTCCAGGGAGTCTTCTCTTCTCATGAGGTGGCCAAAGTACTGGAGCCTCAACTTCAGGATCTGTCCTTCCAGTGAGCACTCAGGGCTGATTTCTTTAAGAATGGATAGGTTTGATCTTCTTGCAGTCCATGGGACTCTCAAGAGTCTCCTCCAGCACCATAATTCAAAAGCATCAATTCTTCGGCGATCAGCCTTCTTTATGGTCCAGCTCTCACTTCCGTACATTACTACTGGGAAAACCATAGCTTTAACTATACGGACCTTTGTCGGCAAGGTGATGTCTTTGCTTTTTAAGATGCTGTCTAGGTTTGTCATTGCTTTTCTCCCAAGAAGCAGGCGTCTTCTAATTTCGTGACTGCTGTCACCATCTGCAGTGATCATGGAACCCAAGAAAGTAAAATCTCTCACTGCCTCCATTTCTTCCCCTTCTATTTGCCAGGAGGTGATGGGACCAGTGGCCATGATCTTAGTTTTTTTGATGTTGAGCTTCAGACCATATTTTGCGCTCTCCTCTTTCACCCTCATTAAAAGGTTCTTTAATTCCTCCTCACTTTCTGCCATCAAGGTTGTATCATCAGCATATCTGAGGTTGTTGATATTTTTTCCGGCAATCTTAATTCCGGTTTGGGATTCATCCAGTCCAGCCTTTCGCATGATGAATTCTGCATATAAGTTAAATAAGCAGGGAGACAATATACAGCCTTGTCGTACTCCTTTCCCAATTTTGAACCAATCAGTTGTTCCATATCCAGTTCTAACTGTAGCTTCTTGTCCCACATAGAGATTTCTCAGGAGTGGTTGTGTTTAGTTGGGCTTTATTTAAATACTGAGCGTTGTCCAATGGGACCATATCTGCCCAACTAAGATTGAAATTGGGACTTCCATCTATAGTCGCAAGAGCCCATATTAGGATAATCATCTACTATAAATCACTTGCAGAAGCCTCAAACTCGTCACTTGCCAAACAAGCCTTTCTAGCCATTACCAGCAGTCGTACTTCGTCAAAAGGGATGGCGACCATTTGCGAACGCTATTCCCTCCCCAGACTTCACCTCATGGGATAAAGACAAAATCCGCAAATGGATTTTAGACAGGGACGAAGTGTTGGATTTGGGTCTGTCTAACTCGGCTATCTACGTGGTTCCCCCGCGTGAAGGCAGTAAGATCTCTGGCCCACTATCCGAGTGACCTGACGAACCCTATGCAAAGAAGAGCCTTTACACTTGCCCGCTTCCACTCCATTCCTACAGCATTCCTACAGGGTATATTTTCCAACACTCCTCCTGATCTTCGCCTTTGTCCGTGCAACAGGGGAAAGATAGAGGACTTTATTCACTTTTTCTTTCACTGCTCTTTATATGACTCAATAAGACCGAGGCTCTTCCTATTAATTCCCCCATCCATCGTCTTGGAAGATGACTGTATGAAATACTTATTGGTGGATGCCAACCCCATGGTTACCCGTGGTGTGGCCATCTATATTTTGCAGGCCCTGAAACTCAGGGCCACCTCGATAAGTTAACTTTTTTTTTAAGCCTAGCCACATGATTTATTACTGCTTTTACCATATCTTGTTTTATCTACCATGATTTATATCTGTTGTTTAGCAAATGTATCTAACATATCTTGTATAACTGCGGCAGGTTTCTGCCTGAATTCTTTTCTATGTGCTATGGCCAATTGGCTAACGCAATAAACTTTTATTTGATTTGATATAGGTGGAAAAATTATTATTATTATTACTATTATTCAATAGCTTAACACACACACAGCCTTTGATGCCAAGTTCCCTGGAAGCTCAGAGTAGCAGCGCCCATTTCCAGCTGGTTTGCCAGCAACACTCCCTTTGGCAGTGTTTTTCAACCACTGTTCCGCGGCACACTAGTGTGCCGCGAGATGTTGCCTGGTGTGCCGTGGGAAAAATTGAAAAATTACTTTATATATAGTCAATATAGGCACAGAGTTAAATTTTTTAACATTTTCTAATGGTGGTGTGCCTCGTGATTTTTTTCATGAAACAAGTGTGCCTTTGCCCAAAAAAGGTTGAAAAACACTGCCCTTTGGGATAGAGTGGGTGTGGTCCTGGGATTCCATGCTCTGGGTGCGAGGGGATTGCTGCAGTGGCCTCCGTGTGAAGCTGCCCTTGGAGGACACTGGAAAACTGGTTTGCAATGCAGCAGCCATATTATGGGCTGGGATCCCTCTCTTTACTCCTGGCCTTTCTCTTCCCCCTTTCCTCCCTTCCTCCAGGTGGGTTTTTTTAGGGGAGGCAGGGGCTAGTCCACTTCCTCCTCCACCTTTGGAAAACCATTTGCACATGTTTCCTCTGTTGCAAAATGACGCTGAACGCTGCAACACAAATTCTTAGGGACTCCTTTGTTGAAAGAAGGGAGATTTTTCTGAAAGGCCAAATGAGTTTGGGATCCTCTGATCTCCAGGAAGGAGAGCGTTGCAGACCTCGCCCCTCCCTGGCAGGACCCTCTCCTCCCCCTGCATGAGCAGATCAGGCCCCCCAGGCTGGCATCCTCCCCTGCTGCAGCCCTGGGACCCCCACCGCCTCCCCACTGCACCCTGGGGGGGGGAGAGGAGACTCACCAGATCCCAGGAGGGGACAGCGATGCAGCCCTTGCAGGAGAGGACTGGGGAGGGAGGGGCCTTGGCTCTGGAGGACCTGGCCCCCTCTTGCTTCCCTGTCCTCTCTAGGAAGCCAGCTCAGTTCCCTTTAACCTTTGCAAAGCCGAGTCCACGCAGCTCAGCCCTCTTTCGCTTGGCAGAATCTCGGCTTTTTATTCTTTTTTATGGATTTAGGTGTGCAAATCTTTCCCCTGCCAAACTGCTCTTAGATGTCCCTCATTGCAGTGAGTCCCGAGTTCTAGCACTGCTGAAACAATCGCACTGGCTACCAAGGAGGAACCAAGCACAGTTCAAAATAAATAAATCCTGTTCTCAGCATAAATGAGTAATACTTTCTTATGCACGCTTTTTATGCTAATATACAAAATGGACTGAAAATGGATCATTGTTGTTATTATGTCCTCCCAGTTGAACGACGTGGCCCAGGAAGAGAGAGAAAAATAGGGGAAGTGAACACCTGGCTTCGCAAATGGTGCCAGCAGGAACGGTTTGGATTCTTAGATCACGGTCTGAAGTTTCTTGAAGATGGACTTCTGGCAAGAGATGGGCTGCACCTCACAAAGGTTGGGAGGAATGTTTTCGCCAACAATCTCAAAAACCTCATCAGGAGGGCTTTAAACTGACTTATGTGGGGGAGGGAGACAGTGGTCCTGAAGGTAGGAGTCTATCAAGTACTGAAGATGATCATCCAAATGTCAAGGACCAAATGGAGCAAACAGCACGCAGACCTAGTGGTGGGAGGAAAATATCCTTAAATAAGAGCCATGGGGGAATGATCAATGGTCTTCAATGTCTGTATACTAATGCACAGAGCATGGGAAATAAACAAGATGAACTTGAGCTCTTGGTACACCAAACTAAATATGACATAATAGGCATCACTGAAACCTGGTGGGATGAGTCTCATGATTGGAATGTAGTAATAGAGGGATACAATCTATTTCAGAGAAATAGACCAAACAGGAAAGGAGGAGGAGTGGCGTTATATGTCAGGGATGTGTATACCTGTGAAGAGATCCAAGATAATAGAATCCTAGAATTGGAAGAGACCACAGGGGCCATCCAGTCCAACCCCCTGCCAAGCAGGAAACACCATCAAAGCATTAGAAGTGGCTGAATTGCAACTAATTGCCAAACTTAAAACCATGGAGAAACCTGGTCTGAACAAAGACATTGGATTCTTATCTCATTATACATAACAAAGCTATCTTTAGCCATCTCACCCCTTGCCTTTCCCTGCAAGACTAATTGCAGCCGTTAAGAGTCGTCAACAGGTTTTCCACACCTATCAGCTGATCACCCATTCCCACCACCCTTCTGAGTAATACCCCTCCCCACTCCCTCACTATATTTAAGGATCTGGTGACTTCTGTTTCAGTGTATCTGAAGAAGTGTGCATGCACACGAAAGCTCATACCAAGAACAAACTCAGTTGGTCTCTAAGGTGCTACTGGAAAGAATTTTCTATTTTGTTTCCCCCAAAACGTCTGCTTTATATACACTATTTACACAATGGGCCCCACGTGATTGGCTAATTCCGGAATACTCCTGTGGGCCAATCAGGTTGCGGATTCACTTCCACCTGGAGCCGGATTGGGGCAGACTGCTGCATTCTGAATCCTATTGTTCTAGGACCAATCAGACTGCTGCATTCTGAATCCTATTGTTCTAGGACCAACCAGACTGCTGCATTTTGGATCCTATTCAACTCAGTACATAACAAGGACCCTGCTGGCTTAGGGCATGGGAAGCCATTCCTGCAGAAAGCCAATGGGGAGAGAACCAGAACAGGGATTGGACCCCTCAGACCTGCTCTCCGCTGGCTGGGCTCTTTGCCCCTCACTCTGCAGTTGGTGGTGGTTGACGAAGGATGAGGCGAGGCGTTCAGTGGATTCTTATATTCTCAATTTCTTATTTTGATTCTGATTTAATAATTTAATTTTTTATTGAATTTTTTTTATTAAAAAAGCTTACAGATAAATACATGCAAATATACATACATACAATCTCCCACCTATTTTGATTCTGATTTAATTTATTACTTTTATTACTTTTATTTATTTATTTATATTTTATTTTAACACTTTATTTTATTTATTTTGCACAAAGCAGCCCATAGCCCTCCTTCCTCCTCACAGCTATTGTTTTTGTTTTGGTTCATTTTATTGATTTCAGCCCGCTGAGATTCTTGACACGGGCGAGCTTTCGTGGTTAATTATTTGTTTGTTTGTTTTTATTTGATTTGTTTTTTTATTTTAATATTTTTGTTCTTTTTTAATATTTTTATTTTATTGTTCTTTAGTTTAATATTTTTATTTTACCTTTTCATTTTGTGCACATTTGTGCCTATTTCGTATATATATTGTATATATTTCTTTTGTACATAGAGGGGTAGTTAGGGCTAGGGATAGGCTTAGGGCTGGGTTTGGGGTGGGGGTCTGAGTTAGGCTTGGATGGGCATTTTAGATAGTTAGCTAGTTTAGAGAGGAGGGTGGGAATGTTTCCTGGAAGAAATGGGCAGGCTGTAAGTAGGATTCCTTCCCTTTCTCTTGGTGTGTGTGTGTCCTGGGGTCCCCAGCACTCTAGCCCCTTGGCTCTCTAGAAATTTACCCGGCCAGTCTTTTCCAGAGAGCTCAGCTCCTCCACACTCTTCCACAGCTTTCCCCTTTTCTCTCCCCTCTCATTATTTACATTTATTTTGCATCTCTCCAACTGCCCATCTCTCCCTGCCAACAATTGTTATCCTCAAAACAAGCCTGTGAATTAGGCTAGGCTGGCCCAGGGTCCACCAGGGCGCTTCATGACTGAGTGGGGTTTCGAACCCTGTTCTCCCAGCTCCTCCTAGCCCAGCCCTACAACCACTACACTTCTGCCTGGTTCCATCTTGCATCTCTCCAGCTGCCCAATGCCATCGGCCTTCTCCCCCTTCATGGGGGTCTCTCTGGCTCTAAGGAAGACTCCACCACCTTCCTCTCTCGCCCCCCCCAGACACAAACACACCCCACCCGTTGAGGCTCCTGAGTCATTCTCTCCACCCTGCTCCTCCCTTCTAGGTTCAGGCGCTTGAGGGCCCTGTTCAGCTGCCGGCGGAGGAACAGGGTGGCCCCGCTGTGATGTTAGGTGAGCAAATGTGGACAATGAAGGGCTAGGGGGCAGCTCAGGGTGCAGGATCTGGAGGGGGGAACAGCTGGTCAAAAGATGCAAAGAGCCGGACAGCTGGACCTGCTGCAGGCTCCATCTTCTCCAGTGTTTGGGGTGTCCCACCCCTGTAGTAGGACTTTGAGCAGAAGCTGAGGAATCCAGAAGAAGACTCTTGGAAGAACTGGGCCAGCAGATGCTCTGAGATGAAGTCACCTGTCCCCATATTTTCCTCTTCTTGGGTTTTCTTCCATCCAGCAAGTGTGTATTGGAGAAAACAAGAGCAGGGAGAGGATCCCTCAGATCTGTCCCCCCCCAACTGCCCGGGCTCTTTGCCCCCCACTCTGAACTCTCGGATGCGGAGGAGCCCTCCGCTCAAGAGGAACGGACAGCCTGACTTTTCCCATTTCAGCCGCTGGAGCCGGAGCAAGATTTCTTGCTCCAGGTGATACAGAGCTGCCAGCCAGCTGCCCTGAGAGGCCTCCACACCCTTCAGGTGTCCAAGCACCGGATATCGGGGGGCCGTTCTGGGGAGGGACCCCCATGGGGAGGTGGGGGTGGGAGGGGAGGAGCTTTGGGGAGGGGCTTGTGCATCTGCCAGAGAGAAGGACCCTGCTGGCTTAGGACATGTGGTTGTGGATCCCCTAGAAAGCCAAGCCTGGCCTTTGGGGTCGGAACCATCCTCTGACTGCCCCCCCCCAGGAGCTGATGTCTCTCCTCTGCTCTGCACGTTTGAGGGACTTCTTTGTGTGCCTGAGGAGCATCACCACAGGGAGGGAGGTCCTTTGTCTTTAGCTTGTCTTTGGGTGTCTCTTACGTAATTCAACCCCGGACTTAACCTCTCTTTTCCCAAAGGATCTGAAGGGTCCATTCCACCGCCTGCAGGAGGGTCTCCTTACAGAGGCCCCCAATGCTGCCACCCTCCTCCAGCTACTCAATGTAAGTGTCCTGATGACATCAGGGTGGTTTTAGGGTTGCCCAGAGTGGAGCAGCAGCCTTTTCCAAGTGTGGAGAAAGAGCTTTGGCCCAGAGTTGGCCTGACTCTGAGACGCTCTTCTCTCCCGCAGGATCTCCAAAGCTACACCGTTGAAGAAAGCGGGGAGACCAGAAACCTGGCGGCCAGCAGCATCTTTGCACAGCTGTCCTTTGCGCAAAGCTTTCCCCAGTTCACAGTACAGCAACAAACCTCCCTTTCACACTCCCCTCCTGTTACTAATTTATTTATTTATTTTTATTGCTCAGGTGTTCCGGGTCAGACTAATTAGCCACCCCACCTGTCCCTCGGAGGTCCGTCAATGAAGTTAACTCCCTGGTAGTTACAAAACGGGAGTATCTTAGTAACCGGAGTGTCTTTGTCCAGCTGCCGCGGCCGTTTATAATCCTTGCTCTGGGCTTCAGGGGTTAAACACCTTATTGCCTACAGCCCCAGGGTCTCTCTCTCTAGATCCCTCACTGTAGCAGTCTGCTAAACCCTTTTAGCAACTCAGTGGCATACACAATGTTTCAGCCCGCTAGCCCCTCCTGAGTGAAACCCCTAAGACACAAACTAACACCCCGCAGGACAGTTTGGACTCTTCCCTGGGTTCACCTCTTCATGAGCAGTTATAACCCGCTGGACCCAAGAATCGACGACGACTGACTTATAGCAACAAAACTAGTCTTTATTTTCTTTATAGAGCATAACGGTTTCAGAGAATCAAAAGTTTAAACGTAGTTTCATAACAGCATAAAAGGTTTTCTATTCAGTATAACATACTAAACCTTCGACCTAGCCTAACCTACCCACCACTATCCTGGTCTCTAACCCTCTCTCCCTCAGTCACCACTCACTCCCTCTTTCTCCCTCCTGACCAACTGCCGCTCCCTCCTTTTAAAGGGCGAAAAGTCCCGCCTCCTGCGAGCGAACTGCCACTCAAACAGACGGAATCTTAACTCTTCACATGCTGGGGTTTCTGACCATACCCTGCCTAAGGGCAGATCCGTTACAGCCTGACTCTGAGACGCTCTTCTCTCCCACAGCATCTCCAAAGCTACACCATTGAAGAAAGCCAGGAGACCATGAAGAAGAAACTGAATGACTGAACAACAACGACAACCTGGCCAGCTACTTTTTATACACCTTGGCATCAGAAATAAGGAAAGAAAAAGAGATAAAGGGAATTTTGCAGGTCTTCAAAATTAGAGCTTTTGTGGATGATATTATATTAACAACTGAGGAGCCAGAAACCAGTTTAATGAAAGCTTGCACAGCTGCGCAAAGCTTTCCCCAGTTCACAGTAAGTAGGCTGAAATCTGTTCTAAAGGATGTAATAGATCCAGACCAAGACCAAGATTCCTCCCAAATAGGCATATAAAAGCAAACATGAGAATAGTAATCGATCTAATTGAATATTTGGAATTGAGACCTAATAAAAAAGCATCATTTATATTAATAGATGCCGAGAAGGCTTTCGATAACCTATCAAGATCATATCTTCAGGAAGTAGTGGAAGCAGCAAGGCTGGGCAAAAACTACTGCAGAGCAATAAATGAAATATATTAAAACCAGCAGGTCTGTTTAGTAATAAATAGCGAAAAGACGGATCTTTTAAATATAGAGAAAGGTAATGTATGGAAGTGAGAGCTGGACCATAAAGAAGACTGATCGCCAAAGAATTGATGCTTTTGAATTATGGTGCTGGAGGAGACTCTTGAGAGTCCCATGGACTGCAAAAAGATCAAACTTATCCATCCTTAAAGAAATCAGCCCTGAGTGCTCACTGGAAGGACAGATCCTGAAGTTGAGGCTCCAGTACTTTGGCCACCTCATGAGAAGAGAAGACTCCCTAGAAAAGACCCTGATGTTGGGAAAGATGGAGGGCACAAGGAGAAGGGGACAACAGAGGATGAGATGGTTGGACAGTGTTCTCAAAGCGACTAGCATGAGTTTGGCCAAACTGCGGGAGGCAGTGAAAGATAGGCGTGCCTGGCGTTCTCTAGTCCATGGGTTCACGAAGAGTCGGACATGACTGAATGACTGAACAACAACGACAACCCGGCTTTCACCGCTACTTTTTATACTAACTTTGGAAATCTTGATTTCAGAAATAAGGAAAGAAAGAGATAAAGGGAATTACATTAGGCAAGGAGGTCTTCAAAATTAGAGCTTTTCGGATGATATTATATTGACAAATGAGGAGCCATAAACCAGTTTAATGAAAGCACTGAGGATAATTAATGATTTCGGGAAAGTAGTGGGCTTCAAGACAAATATGTCAAAAACAAAACTTATGGTAAAAAATATGCAGGAATTAGAAAAGAGCGAATTACAGGAGAAATTAGGTTTGGAAATTCTTACAAAAGCAAAATATTTAGGTATAGAATTGACAATGAAAAATATTAATCTACCGGTATTTGGAAACAATTATGAAAAGTTCTGGAAGGAAATTAGAAGAGATGTAGAAACCAGGAGTAGCTTAAAACTGACATTAATGAGGAGAATATCTATAATTAAGATGAATGTTTTACCAAAATGTTATATTTGTTCCAAACAATACCAATAATAATTAAAGAAAATTGTTTTGAGGAAAGGAGAGAAGATTTAACAAAATTCATATGGCAAACCAAAAAACCACACATAAAGTATAAACTTTTAACAGATAAAAAGGAGAGAGGAGGACTGTCATTACCAAATTTAAAATTATACTATGAAACAGAATGTCTGGCGTTGCTAAAAGAATGGATTATATTGGAAAACACCAGTATTTTAAATCTACAAAGTTTCGACAATAGATATCGATGGCATGCCTACATAGCGTACAAGAAGGTAAAGGTACATAACGGCTTCAAAAATCATATACAGTGGTACCTCGGGTTAAGTACTTAATTCGTTCCGGAGGTCCATTCTTAACCTGAAGCGTACTTAACGTGAAGCACCACTTTAGTTAATGGGAGCTCCTGCTGTCGCTGCGCTACAAGAGCATGATTTCTGTTCTTAAACGGAGTTCTTAACCTGAAGTGTACTTAACCTGAAGCGTCCTTACCCGAGGTACCACTGTACTCAGAAATTCATTGTTTAAAGTTTGGAATATATATAAACAGCTATTAGAGCTACAAATCCCTTTATGGATCTCTCCATTAGAAGCCCATGCAGTTAAAAAACTCAATATGAATCCGAACAGGGCAACATATAGACAAATATTGGAAATGTTGCTAGTGAACCCAGTTGCCTTTGAAAAATAACTCTCAAGGATCACAGGCACAAAAGTTTGGAGAAAAAGAAAATAAGATTTTTTTGCTGGCAGCAATAGGCCCAGTGGCAAATGGACTGAGCCCCGAACACTGGGTGTCTTGGACTTTTATACCCCTTTTGACATCACACAAAGTATCACAACATTGACCACTAAACTTGGGCATAGCCCTTCCTATTGACCATATAAAGATTACTTCTTCCTTCCAAAATTTCAGGATACATGTTCCTTATTAGGCATTGCTCATTAGTGATTTCCGTATGTTCAGTATTATCAGCAAAGCAAAGCAAAAATTTCCCTTTTGACAGGCATGGCGTAAATCCCCTTTTATCAGACATCCTGGAACATCTATATGGAAACCAACCAAGTTTCATATCCTGCCTTGCAAGACATCATGTCATCCTGATCTGGGTGTCTATATAGAATGTTCCTCTTCGCAAACTGCAGACGCAAATAAATGCGCTTACCATCCAAAGTTCAGCTTTTTAGAGCACGGTGAGAGATGCATTATTCAGAATTATGATTTCTAAAGCAAAGTGTATATATGTAAAGCACATAACCAATACAGGAATAAGGCACTAGGTATAATATGCTTTACCCAGGTGGTTCTTGCCACAGAAGAAGACCAAGGAAAGTTAAAATGAAAAACATATGAAGAATTAAAACAATATGGGATGGATAATTGGCAATATATCCAATTAAAAAGCATGTTTAATGCAGACCAAAGAAAAGGTTTCACTAAAGAACAATCGCTATTTAGCACCATTATACTACAAAACAATAAGAAATTATTATCGAAAATTTACACTCTATTATGTACTATAATTTAATGGATGAAGAAGTAAAAGAAACAATGGTCAAATGGGCACAAGACATCGGCCACACTATATATTTAGAACAATGGGAGAAACTCTGGCGCAAGGATATTCGCTTTACCACCTGCTACACAATAAAGGAAAACTTTGTTAAAATGTTTTACAGCTGGTATTTAACACCAGTCAAACTTCGCCAAAATTTATAAATTAAAATCCAACCTTTGTTGGAAATGTAACAAGGAACCTGGAACGACAATTCATATGTGATGGGGTTGCAAGGAAATAAAGAATTTTTGGGAATAATACATGAGGAACTTAAGAAAATGTTAAAAATCCCCTTGATAAAAAAATCCCGAAGCTTATCTGTTAGGGCTGGTGGGCAAAGATATACCACATATGAAAAAAAAACAATCTTTTTGTATGCAACAACAGCTGCCAGGGTAGTGATTGCCACTCAATGTAAATCTCAGGAAATAACATCAAAAGAAGAGTGGATTTGCAGATTAAGTGAGTATATAGAATAGGCAAAATTAACCTCAATTATAAGATAGCAAGCAAATCAAAAGTTAAGAATGGAGAGGAAGTATTTGGAAGATTATATGTCAAAATATTGTTCTAAAAACGACATGCAAATAGGCTTAGAATAAACAATGTAAGCAATAACAAAACCAAAAAAGAAAGAAGGAAAAATCAGAATTTAACAAATACAATCTACTATAGAATGCAAGGACAAAGTGTATAAAGAAATATAAAGGCAAATTGCTGTGGAGGGAAGTAGAGGGTGGGTGGTGGGTTTTATAAGCGTATAATTATGTAGTTGTTGTAATTTAGGTATTATATTTTATGTTAGGGAATTATTGGTAATTTTGGTAATTATGTATATATGTTGTTTCAAGAAAAGCTTGGATTAAAAAGAAAAGAAAAAGAGAGAAAAGAAACCATCCGAACTAATTGCCAAAATCCCTGTTTTAAGACTTAAACACAGTTAGGGTCCACCCCTGGGCTTTCTCATTGGTCAGTCAATAAACCCTTTCTCTCTCTCCCCCAGTATGACGTCTCCATAATGAGTGGCAAAAGCCACACCTCCTCAAAAGAATGGGGGGGGGGCAAAGATCCCTAGGGCTTTAAGAGTTGGTTCCTATTCCCTACACCCATAGAGTTCAGGATATTACAATATAAAAACACGAAACACCACATTTTAAAAGGGCATTAGATGTCAATCAGCCAAAGTCTGGTTAAAAAGAGGCTAATTTGCCTGGTTCCTAAGGCTGTATAATGGTTTTTCCGACCTTTGTATGTATTCTTTGATGGGAAGTGAGACAGTCCTTCCTACGGAAGCTCTTTCCACATTCAAAGCACCGATATGGTTTCTCGCCTGTATGAATTATTTGATGGGAAGTGAGACTCCTTCTACTGAAGCTCTTTCCACATTCCACACACTGATAGGGTTTCTCCCCTGTATGAATTCTTTGATGGGAAGTGAGATGGAGCTCTGACTGAAGCTCTT
The DNA here is from genome assembly GCA_900245905.1 of Lacerta viridis. Taxonomy (NCBI): domain Eukaryota; kingdom Metazoa; phylum Chordata; class Lepidosauria; order Squamata; family Lacertidae; genus Lacerta; species Lacerta viridis. Next base: position 7,912 of record OFHU01000993.1, on the reverse strand, counting down.
TCCACATTCGAAGCACTGATAGGGTTTCTCCCCTGTATGAATTCTTTGATGGGAAGTGAGACTCTCCTTCTTACTGAAGCTCTTTCCACATTCCACACACTGATATGGTTTCTCCCCTGTATGAATTCTTTGATGGGAAGTGAGAGAGGAGCTATGACTGAAGCTCTTTCCACATTCCACACTGATAGGGTTTCTCCCCTGTATGAATTCTTTGATGGGAAGTGAGACTGGCTTCTTACTGAAGCTCTTTCCACATTCGAAGCACTGATAGGGTTTCTCCCCTGTATGAATTCTTTGATGGGAAAGTGAGACTGTCCTTCGTACTGAAGCTCTTTCCACATTCCACGCACTGATATGGTTTCTCCCCTGTATGAATTCTTTGATGGGAAGTGAGATGGAGCTCTGACTGAAGCTCTTTCCACATTCCACACACTGATAGGGTTTCTCCCCTGTATGAATTCTTTGATGGGAAGTGAGATGGAGCTCTGACTGAAGCTCTTTCCACATTCCACACACTGATAGGGTTTCTCCCCTGTATGAATTCTTTGATGGGAAGTGAGACTCTGTCCTTCTTACTGAAGCTCTTTCCACATTCCACACACTGATAGGGTTTCTCCCCTGTATGAATTCTTTGATGGGAAGTGAGAGGAGCTCTACTGAAGCTCTTTCCACATTCCACACATTGATAGGGTTTCTCCCCTGTATGAATTCTTTGATGGGAAGTGAGTTTGGAGCTCTGACTGAAGCTCTTTCCACATTCGAAGCACTGATAGGGTTTCTCCCCTGTATGAATTCTTTGATGGGAAGTGAGAGAGGAGCTATCAGTGAAGCTCTTTCCACATTCCACACACTGATAGGTTTCTCCCTATATGAATTCTTTGATGGGAAGTGAGATTGTCCTTCCTACTGAAGCTCTTCCCACATTCCATGCACTGATATGGTTTCTCCCCTGTATGAATTCTTTGATGGGAAGTGAGAGAGGAGCTCTGACTGAAGCTCTTTCCACATTCCACACACTGATATGGTTTCTCCCCTGTATGAATTCTTTGATGGAAGTGAGATGGGAGCTCTGACTGAAGCTCTTTCCACATTCCACACACTGATAGGGTTTCTCCCCTGTATGAATTCTTTGATGGGAAGTGAGACTCTCCTTCTTACTGAAGCTCTTTCCACATTCCACACACTGATAGGGTTTCTCCCCTGTATGAATTCTTTGATGGGAAGTGAGACTGTGGCTGTGACTGAAGCTCTTTCCACATTCGAAGCACTGATAGGGTTTCTCCCCTGTATGAATTCTTTGATGGGAAGTGAGACTGTGGCTGTGACTGAAGCTCTTTCCACATTCAAGCACTGATAGGGTTTCTCCCCTGTATGAATTCTTTGATGGGAAGTGAGTTTGGAGCTGTGACTGAAGCTCTTTCCACATTCCAAACACTGATAGGGTTTCTCCCCTGTATGAATTCTTTGATGGGAAGTGAGAGAGGAGCTCATCAGTGAAGCTCTTTCCACATTCCACACACTGATAGGGTTTCTCCCCTGTATGAATTCTTTGATGGGAAGTGAGATGCTGTACTGAAGCTCTTTCCACATTCCACACACTGATAGGGTTTCTCCCCTGTATGAATTCTTTGATGGGAAGTGAGACTGTCCTTCCTACTGAAGCTCTTTCCACATTCCACACACTGATAGGGTTTCTCCCCTGTATGAATTCTTTGATGGGAAGTGAGAGAGGAGCTCTGACTGAAGCTCTTTCCACATTCCACACACTGATAGGGTTTCTCCCCTGTATGAATTCTTTGATGGGAAGTGAGATGGGAGCTCTGACTGAAGCTCTTTCCACATTCCATGCACTGATAGAGTTTCTTTCCAATGAGATTTTGTTGATGGGAAGTGGAATGGGAGCTCTGACTGCAGCTTTCTCCACACTCCAAATTTTTACATGGCTTCTCCTCTCTGGGGATTTTATTGTGGTCACCTTTGGTCATGATTTCTGATTCATCACAGTCTGAAATGGAAACAAAAAGGGATTAGAGCCTCAGGAACAAATGGAGAAGAACTGAAGGGAGTTGGGTGTGTGTTCATTACCTGTGTTGTTTGTCATTAACCAACATATTTAGTATTAGATTCTTTTTTAAATTTAAAACCTTTTATTTTATTTTTAGTCTTACAGAGTCAAAAATAGAAAAAAAATTACACAAAAGTTACATAGACAAAGACAAAAACATACATCTCACATCCTTTTTACAACAAAATCGAAAATTCTTTCCAGTAGCACCTTAGAGACCAACTGAGTTTGTTCCTGGTATGAGCTTTTCGTGTGCATGCACACTTCCTCAGATCCTTTTTACAGTCATTCCCCTTTCCCCCCTCCCTGGGAGATTTCTCTCCCCCCTCGGTTGCTTCTCAACCTCCCCGTTACAACATTTGTATTTGCTCCTTGTTCTATCTGCATGCCCTTATATCTGCTTTTATTTCTTCTTTCCCCCATTTACTTGAGCCTTTACAACTCTGCCAAGAGATCAGCCTTTTCAATATGTAATTTGATATAATCCTTAAATGACTTCCAGTTATTTTCTCTCTCCTTTTCCTTTATCCCTTTTAATTCCTCATATTTTGATGCTAGATTATAATACATCATCATTTTTAGTTGCCAATCCTCTTTATTTGGTACTCTTTCTGATTTCCAGTTTCTCGCTATTAGGAGTCTGGCTGAAACTGTTGCATACATGATTATGGTTCTGTCTTTTGCCTGGATATCCTTGCCCAGCATTCCTAAAAGGAATGTTTCAATATTTTTCTTAAAGGAATATTTAATGATTTTCTTTAATTCTTTGTATATCGTCTCCCAAAACATTTTGATTTCATTACAGTACCACCACATATGCATATACGTGCCTATTTCTTTTTTGCATCGCCAACACTGATAAATTGTTAAATTGCGATTATAATTTTTTTGCCAAAATATTAGCTAACAGATTAAGTAACTCATTGGAGGATTTAATATATAAGGACCAAGTGGGCTTTGTGAAAGGAAGACAAGCTAAAGAAAATATAAGAAATATAATAAACATATTGGAATGCCTAGAAAATAATAGAGGAAAACAAGCAGCAATATTGTCATTAGACGCAGAAAAAGCTTTCGATAGGGTCTCGTGGCAGTTCATGATGAGAGTATTAAAAGAGATAAACCTAGGAGATAAATTCGAAAGAGCAATCAAGACCATATATGAGAGTCAAACAGCAGGATTAATAATTAACAGTAAATTGACAAAAAGCATAAACATAACCAGAGGGACTCGACAAGCCTGTCCCCTGTCACCACTCCTCTTTATAATTGTCTTAGAAATTCTGCTAAAAAACATAAGAGAAGATGAAAAAATAAGGGGTGTGGTGATAGGGAAAAAGAAACATAAGATCAAGGCCTTTGCCGATGATATACTCATTACAACAGAAGACCCTCTGAATAGTATACCGAATGCGCTAAATAAAATAAATGAATATGGTAAACTCACAGGATTGAAAATTAATTATGATAAAACAAGTATGCTTGTGAAAAAATTTGGAAGACACAGAAAAAAGGGAGGTACAAGAACTTTATGGGCTAAAAATTTCAAAGAGAATAAAATATTTAGGCATCCAAATGACGATTAAAGGCTTAGATTTGGTACAAGAAAACTATGTGGAAAAATGGAAGCAAATAAGAAACAAATTGGAATCGTGGTCTAAATTAAAAATATCCTTACTAGGCAGAATTTCAAGTCAAAATGTGGGTATTAGCTAAAATGAATTATTTATTTCAGAATTTACCATTGTTAGGAGGGACGAGTTATTTCAAAGACTGGAAAAAAGACATCTCTAAATTCATATGGAATGGCAAGAAGCCTCGAATCAAATATAAAATATTAATTGATCACAGGGAAAGAGGCGGGTTTGGGTTACCGGACCTAGAACTCTACCATGATGCGGCAGCGTTGTCCTGGATTAAGGATTGGATGGAATTAAAAAACAATGATTTATTGGACTTGGAGAGTGATGGGCTTGGATTTGGATCGCACTGGTACCTTATGAGGGAAAAAATAAACAAGCAAAATGTGTTTATGAATAACATAATAAGAAAATCACTCTATAAAATTTGGATGAAATATAAAAGGTATTTTGAGCCAAAAACACCCTGGTGGCTATCCCCCCTCGAGATTGTGACCGTAAAAAAGCGGAATATGGATATAAATTGGCCAACATATAAAATCTTATTAGAGGAAAAGGAAGGTGAATTAAAATTAAAAGAGTATGATGTAATCAAAAAATATTTAACCAGTTGGCTACAATATTTTCAAATTAATCAGAGATTACAAGAAGATAAGAAAATTGGATTTGAAAAAGAAAAATCAAAATTAGAAGAAATATTATTGGATAAAGAAAAAAATTATATAAAAAACTTATATTATATACTGCTAAAATGGGAGACAGAAGATGAGCAAATTAAAGAAGCCATGATAAAATGGGGACAGGATTTGGGAAAACCAATTATGCTAGAAAAATGGGAAAATCTATGGAGGAGGGATAGCCAACTAACACCGAATTATGACATCAAAGAAAACATACTAAAGATGCAATATAGGTGGATGCCAGTTAAGCTGGCCAAAATGTATAAAGGCATGTTTAGTATTAGATTCTGATGAGTTGTTGAATTTTGCTTTGTTTGATATATAGTAGTGGTCAAAATTGTGGAAGCCTTTTGGGGAAAAGTGTATTTCAGAGGTTTGATGGCTCATAACACCACTTCTTTTGGAGTAATATTATAAAATTATATATCAATGGGAAGATAATTTAATCAAGAATGCAATCCAACAAAGTTTGTTCAATTACCCGTATTCTATCAAACGTTATAGCCAAATAACCAGAAAAAGGAAGCACAACTTGCTTAGGTTGACTTTTGTCAGTGTGTTATGTGATTGCTATCAAGTTGGTTGGTTTTTTGTGTTCTTTTATTTAGTGAGGTTGTAAAAGATAATAAAATTATAGAAATGGCACAAAGAGTTGACTGGTCACCCAGAAAGTAATGTAAAAAAGTAATATTAAGTGAACAAGGCTACAGTTATGAAGAAATTAGAAGAGAGATTGTGGAAAACTTAACCAAAGCTGGCATTTCTATATTTCTGAAGAGGTATAAGGAGACTCAGTCACTACAAAATCAGACTGGTAAAGGCAGGAAAAGGTGCACAAAGGCAAGTGACGATCGAAGAATGGAGAGACTGTCCCTACATGACAGAAGAAAATCATCTGGGTGTATACAAGATGACATGGCAAATGTAATGTGAAGTTGAGTGCAAGGACTGGTCTAAAGGCTAGAATTCTAAGGAAAAAGCCATTGTTATCTCTCAAGCAAAGGTTGAAAAGATTAAACCCATGTAACTGGACAGCGGAACAGTGGGACAGTGTTATTTGGAGCGATGAGACCCAAATCTCCGTGCTTGGTAGTGATGGCATGAAATACGCGAGGAGAAGAATCAGTTGTGGGCAAAATTTGCGTCATTAATGGGAATGTAAATGCCCCAAAATCCAGGAATGAAATACTTGAGCCCAAACTGAAGAGTTCCGCAGGTGATCTTTTCCCAGATACTGAAGCATTTATATATATTTATAGAAATATTTTTTTTTCTATTTCAGCAGGATTCAGCTCCATGTAATGTTGCTGCTGTGTGCAAAAGGTGCTTTCAAGATAATCCTATTCCACTGCTGGAATGGCTGGGAATAGCCCAAACTTTAACCCAATCGGAAATCTATGGAACCGACTAAAGAAACTTGTTAGTCAGAAGCAACCCAGAAATAAGGCCCAATTAACAGAGGCAATAATTCAGTCTTGGTTTCACATTATTACAGCTGCGGAACTAAAAACTTGAATCACTTCATGGGAAGGCGTTGTAAGGCGGTAATTAAAGCTAAAGGTTACCAAAGATTACCAAAGGTTTCACATTTTTTCTTTATGACTGCTGTTCTAATAAATACTCCTTCATAAAAGTTATTGCATTACATTCTTCATTAAATTATCTTTCCATTGATATATAATTTTATGGTATTACTCCACACAAAAGTGGTGTTATGACCCATCAAACCTCAAAAAGGTTTCCACAATTTTGGCCATGTGGTGTTTATGATTTAAACCACAAATGCGTGAGTTCAAATAAATGAGAAAGACAAAGGAAGTTGAACCAGCAACAAGCCTGTCTGGGAGAGAATGGGGAAAAGAAAAAGCCTCTTTCCTTCCTCTCATCCAGGAACTTTTATTGAACACAAAAACCCGCCTTCCAAGATTCAAATCAGCCAATCACAGTGTCCAGAGCAAACTCCCCCCACAGGCCATGTGGCCATGAGGAGAACAAAGAATCTTTGAACTTAGCAGAAACTGGTTTGATCTAGTAACTAACTTCCCTAGCTACAGGTAATTAGCATTCCAAGATCAGGTAGAAGAAAGACACAAGATTGATAGGAGGAAGTGAAGAACAAGCATCCTGGCCATATTGACACTTCCCAGGCCTCCAGGATGTTAGCAGATATACTTCAAAGAGACAAGAGGGACAGATGCTCTGAGGTTATCAAAGATACACTCATTGCCATGTAGTTGTGAATTAACCCAGCAACTTAATTGAAAGAAGAGACGTGACTCTGTGCTTCCCAATGATGGAAGCTTAAGGAACACAGCCAATTGATACAGCCAGATTCAGGTCATGTAGGATAAATATGAAAATCATAGTTTGCCACCAAACCAGAAAGGAGCTTTGCACTCAAACACAACCAATATTGGTCTCGGAATGTCCCGCTCTACCTCCACAATGTTCTTAGGCAATTTATTTATTCCTTATTTATCCAGTATGAACACCACATATCAACCTTTTTTTTCTTTTTTCTTTTGTTTTTTGTTTGTTGCTGTTAATAACACATTACTGAAGCAATGGCATGGTGTCATCTTCGTCCACCTGGAAATGCTGTTGAATCATGTATAAATCCCTTGGAGACAAACCTGAACCAGGTCTAGGAAAGATATTAGAGAAAAATGTTGCAGAGAGAGGGAATGCATTGTATCAGAAAACATATCACAACTAAGCTAACTAAAATCATTCTAACTAAGAAATTAGAAAACATTAACCATTCTAAAATAAGCAAAGACTAGCAATATCAAAATGAAATTAGACTACCTTATATGAGGAAAATCTTAAACAAGAAATAAGCATACAACAATTAATAATCAATTATGAAGTAAGCATACAATAACAATAACATGAGATAAAATCATAGAATACAAACACAATGTTTACAGAAGGTACAATCAATACAGAAGGTACAATCAATAAATTGAAGCAATAATAGAATCAGCAATCAACTGAAAAATGATGGATTCTGATCAGTGATAACTAAAAGAAAGTCTTTTGCGTGAAGGTTCTTTTTGCTAAAAGTCTCTTAAAACTCTCTGGATCATGCTGATCTTCTTTTAAAGACTTGGCATCTGGAACACAGTCTTCAACTATCCTTGTACATTTCATTGTCCAGTTATGATTGTCTGGTTAAGTTCAGCATTAGGATGAAACTCTGGGACAGGAATCTTACAGGATTTTGCACATCTGTGGTCACACACTTAAGCTAGCACTTCACCATAGGCCTGTTAAAGCAAAAAACAATTGCTCCTTTGCTCCAAAATTAGAGCTGAGCGATATGATTAGAAATCTGTTTCATCTTCATAACAAATCAGATGATTGAGAAGAACCTCTATCCTGAAACTAATACTCTATAGAAGAAACTTATTTAATTAAGAACTATATTGTTTATCGTTAGATTATCATTAACATCATAAGGAATACCTGTGAAAAGAAATATTTAATTCAGGAAATCAGAATCAAATTATTCTGTTCAAAATTCT